>VDFB02370219.1:0-16713 GCA_007258455.2 Sequoia sempervirens
CATTCACCTTCTTGCTGTCATTTGCCATTGCCCGTTGCCCACCGTTCATCGTCCTTCCACCTTGTGGCACCCACACCCCTAAGCATCCATTAATTTTTATGGTCCAAATGAGCTCCAAATGTGGAATAATGATGAATATTATGATCTTTTGATGATGCATGAATGGATATAACAAGGAGTTTGTAGGATTTGACTAACATTTGCCTTGATTTGTGTATGAATGCACTTATGACACTTCATGTACGCAGGATTCAAGGAGCCTACTGCGGGTCCGTTGGGGAGACCCACTGAGAAAGCTGAACAAGGAAAAGCACATAGCTCATGTCACAATTCATTTTATTCCCACCTTTCCTCGTAGCACCCATCAATAGAGCTGGCATTAGAAGTGGGCCTATGTCAAGGAAGTCAATGAGAAATCTACAAAGGGTGGACTTGAAGGTGGTGGGAGAGAGTAGCTATTTCCTCCCTCCAAACAAATGATCATGATCTGTCAAGAGCTGTCTGCCCGAATCAGGGGCAACCAATCCATTGATTCAAGTTGTCGATGGGCCCGTTTGATCCAATGAAGAATGTTGTAAGTCCATCAAGCAAAGGGAAACCTTTGGGCAGTTTCAACTACAGTGAAAAGGGAAATCAACAAGAGGACAAAATTGCTATAGTGACTGGCCACTACAAGACAAAATAGGGAAAAGACAAAAGATGCATTTTAAATTGTTGAATAATGAGGGGTAGGTGAAGCCCTAGTGCAATCAAATCTGAGCCATATAATGTAATTCAATCCTAGCCATTCATTTGGGATTTGAAAAACTATAAATAGGGGTCTTCCCCTCATTTGGAAATGGTTGGAGAGCTAGTGTAAAAGGAATTTGCAGCAATAAAAGACAACATTGCATGATTTTATGGATGTTCTCTTTTAGTTTTCTCATCTTGCATGCATGGTTTTACCTTCCATATTAGTTTTAGTTGTAGATTCTTGAATGGAAGTGATAATGGAAATTGCTATTATGGTATTTGATAAGATTTCAGCCCATACTTTTTGCACTTGTTGATGACAAACTGTTGTGCAAAGTTAGCCTGGGATTCTTTATTCCAATGCTACAACTTAGTTCAATTACATGTTCATGACGTGCATGTGTAATCTAAAAATCAGCAGACCTTAGGAGATTGCATTGGTTTTGTGTAGTTGTAGGCTCATCTTGGTCAAGCAAACCCAATTTAGGGAGTTTTTCTACTATAGTAGCCTCCATGATCACTATTCATTCGTAGTTTCAAATCTAGGAATTTCCTCTCTTCCCTATCCCTTTTCCTTTTTTTAATAAGTAACCTTAGGCAAGGTTCATTGCACATTGTAAAGCTAAATCCAATGATAAAATGGAGTTCAAGACTGTTGTTTGAACCTACAAAAAGCGCACAAAAACTCTCCCATCTTAAGAACTCCATTTGCAGATCCAACTTCCCTGCTTTGTAACTCATCTGTAAGTCCGCCTTGTGATTCCAACAAATCACATGAATCAATTGAGATATTCCAAGCACTGTCAAGACCTGACATTAGAGACCTTGGGATAGTGTTCTACAATTTGATTGTGGAAGATTGTCTTTCAAGAGAGGTGATGCACCTATGCATTACTTGTGTTGAGAAGTGCATAAAAAACACATCAACAATATGCCTCCTACAATCAATTCAAATCCAATAGGAATTGTGGTGAGGAATTTTCCAATTTGATATAAATAACATCTATACTTCGTTTAAACATTGTTTTATATTATTTAAATAACTAATTTTTTCTTAATGGATACTTGCAAGATAAAGTTCTTGGTTTAAAGTTTCACGGATCGCGGCTTCCATCCTAGGAAATTATCATTTATCGGATGATACATCTAACAAAAATGGTTGTGCCAATTTACCAGCTCAAAGATGAGGAATTGGAAAACAAGTAACGAGAACAAGAGCGATTGTGAAGATGTATGGTACTTAAGACAAGGGAAAGAGGTGGACTACATACCCTATGAGAATAGAGATTAATGATGGAGATGATGAATTTCCCACAGAGTTTGAGATCAATTTACAAATAGACATTTGATCATCAACTATATTGCGCTTGGGCTAGTGATCAACAACTACCTAGAGTGTACAAGGTGTTTCAATTTTGGGGATACAACTACATGATATGACCCTCCAATATTCATGGAGTGAATCTAGGCCTCTTTATTGTCCAAAATGTACATGTGGGATCTAAACATAGAAGTAATTCAGAACAAACCACTAGGAGATTAATGCCATATTATGGTCCATCATATGATAGTGGTGAATGGAGAAGGCTAGCAGAAGATAAGCCTAGCATGTCAGTATATGGTCTAAATTTGAATATGTATACACATCGTCTCCAATTGGAAAGTGGAAAAGAAATTAATAGAGGCCATCTTATGTATATAGATGGACGTACATACACACAAAAATATTGTAGGATTTATAAATAGTAGTAAGGGAAGGGACCCTAATGTAAGACCCGGATTGTCAATTTGTTGGGGTTATAAATGATAAAGATGGGGAATGTGGAAATAGAGGTTGATAGATTCCAGTAATGGTTGAAGTATACGGACCTTACTGTGGGGATGTGTTATGGGTGATTGCCCTTCACCCAAAGCCTCTTGTGAAAGAAGAGGGAAGAACAAGGTCTCCCCTAAGGATGTTCTTAGGAAAACCAAAGAAAATAAATAGAGTGTGGTACGATGTACATAAACTATCATTTGTCAAATTGTGTTTTGCCATTGTGTATAAAAAAGGTAGTCTATAAAATAATGTTCCATTATTCAATTGATGTATATATGTTCATACAATTTATATAGTGTCTAATATATGTATGTTGTTCATGTGCAGGTATTTTTCTATGAAGATATTTTGGACCCAAAATGGATATTTGTCATACATTATGATCCAAGATTAAGGCATGTATTTAATGATGCATAAGTGGATACTGAGAAAAATAGTGATGGCCAACAAAATGAGAGAGGGATTAGAGAACATGGAAAAAATTGACATCTATGATGATGTTGAAGATGGTTATGTTCAGGCACAAGAAGACAACAATCTAGAGTTAGATGATGTTATGGAAGACAACAATATGGATGGTATAGAAAATGATGATACAAAATATGCAGTAACAATACTGCTGTGGTCTCTGATCAAATTTCAATGATGATGAAGATGATGTAAGATTGAGTAGGGATGATAATGTATTGATACTTGAAAGACATATGAACATTGACTTATTATTACCTTTGGATGTGAAATTGCTTGAGACAATAATGTTAATGACCAAGACTTCTAAATTTTTAGAATTATTTGCAATCCATGTTTAAGGATGATTCTTAAAGCTAAACTTTGAAATGCTTTAGTAATATTATGTATTGTACTTGGACAATTGAAAACCTATTTTATTCCTCTAGCAAGCTTTTTATTTTCCATTATAATTCTAGACCAAACAACATTTGTGAGGATGACCTTTTACACCAATCTTAATTTGTATGAAGTTCATGAACTTGTTGTCAAACAGTAAATTCCTTTCGTAGATAGGAAATGTAAAGGCTTCATTTAAGAAAAGATAAGTAGTCTCTTTCTAAGGGTAATCCACATGCAAAGAGTAAAAAGCACATAAAAAAACAATTGTACAGTAGAAAATCAGATTCAATCAATTATGTCTTATTTCACTTGCACACTTATCTAAAAGACATAGGGTATTCACCATACATTTCCCTTGACAAAGAAATTTTTTTCTTTCATTTATTTTTACTGTATATCTCAAAAGTGAAATTGTTGTTACATAATGATGCATTGAGAAAATAATATATAAAAAAAATGCATAGAAAATGTTTGAAATTTAACATGTAACCTACTATGTTGTGCTGAAAGGAATCAAGATTAACTGGGAAAAGAAATAAAAATAAAATTTTGATTATTGTACTTAAAAGTGAATAGGATATGAAAAGTGTGTACAATGATGATGAATGCTGAAATTGAAACCTAATTCTCAAGCAGTAATTGCATTTTTGTGTCGAACTTTGAGATAAGAGCACATACAATTTTATATGCATATGAATGAAGATTTGAAACTAGTAAACTAAATGTAAACCTTTGTATGATTTTTTCCTTAAACAATAATTCACATACTCACTTACAAGAAAGGGTGAAGCATTTTTTATTCAAACTCTATTTTCTTTAATAGACATAACAGTAAAAGAATATTTACAAGTACAAGAATATATACACCGTTTCATAGAAAATAAGGAATTTTTCATAGAATATACAAGTACAAGAATATATCATCATCATCATATCCTTAATTAATACCTATTGCAATATCCTTAAATTGTTCAATCTTTGGTATGAATTGTTGGCAGAAAAAATTAGGATTACTTGGATGCTTCTTCCATTCATTTTGTATCAACATATGTTCATGAAGACACAAAAGTTAATAAAATATTAATGCATGTAACTCACAATTATTTAGATAAGCAACTTTGTTAACTTTATTATTTTTAAATAGTTTCCATTTTTATATTGAACATGTAACAAGGAAAAATAAGCTTAAATTTTCAAAAAAATTAGTAGCTCTACCAACATCCATAATAAATGCTTTACTGTATCAACATATTTATTCACATAAGCATAGTATTGAGGCTCAATAAGCGATGTTTGTTAGTATGAAGGGCAAGTATGAAACATAAGAAAATACATAATAATGCTTTCTGATTATGGAGAATCTTTGGTAATGAGATGTGTTCTCATTCATATTTACTTCCAATTGATATATAATGTAGCAAGTCTGAAATGGAAATGATATATGATGATGATTTAAAACTAGGCCTTGGTTTTCTATTTATATAGGAAGCAACAAGCTATAGGCCTTTTACAAAAAAGAAATGACCTTTCATAACTACTTCTTTTACTAACAACTATTTAATTAGCATTATTAAAGAAATAACAAGACTTAAAACATTTTGACATATGGTTCCACAAGTATTAAATGTAGAGACCTGCTGATGGGTGTTTGGAAAATTTTTCCTCCTCTCCATGATGAACTTCCAAATGCTCTCACCTCAATGTCCTATTCTTCTGAAACCAAATACTTTTCCTCCAACTGATACACCGTAAAATCTAATGGCCACTTATATTCCTGGATCTTTTGCATGTTTGCAAGATGAGTTTTCCATCGACTATCTAGTAATGCCTTTGTATCATTGACAAACTTTAGGTATCCCGCATCAAGAACAATCAACCCATCCATGATTTGATTTAGCTTGGGAAGAATGGTATCATCATCCTCCTGTATATGAGTTACACACTTATGAACAACCTGACTGAATTCTTTCTTCCACTTATCCAAGTCCTCCAACTGATCACCATCTCTCATGATTTCAAGTATATACCACTGTTTGCAGGTATGGAATAAATCCATTCGAGTTACAATATTTTTATCAAACCCCTGTACATACTAAAATTCATCAATAATAATCTTCAAAGTTTGTTCAGTTGGATTTAATGTTGTGGGTGCATCAGGACTTCTTTGTAGAACTTTGCATAACTTAGCCAAAGTGTGGTGAATAGGCTGCCACCTTTTGAACAAAGGATCTGATACAAGCATATGTGTCTTTATTTGATCCATTGCTTACTGAAGTGTTTTATAACTATCATGCACATTCTCCAGTTTATCTATAACTAATTTTATCCTGTGCTCAAGAATATTTTCCATAACTTCACAAATTAATCTTTTCACTTTATCTTGGATTTGATTGCTAGCCTTCTTTACATCATCCACTTCCTTCTCTAGAGTTTTTACTTGTTCTGCAAAAATATTCTTCACAATATCCATTGGAGCAATAGGAGGCCTGTATAACACCATCTCCTTGCTTTGTGAGGGTCCTAATCCTAATCTTAATTGTTATTTCAATTTGACATTCCCCATGAATAGTTTATTAACTTCAACATTTAGGAACCTTTGTTCCTTTTCATACTCCTTCAATCAGTCTTCTAATCCCTTAACAATTTCTCAAGTGAACATGGCTGAATGCATGGTCATTGTGGCTACCTCCAAAGGGATGGTATCTTGTATTGTCCTTACCATCGCCACCCTTTTCATCTCTTGAATTACATCCAATAATTTTGGCTTCTGTGTATTTTTCTGTTTGATCCATATGGCCAGGGTTTCAATCTTTGGGTTATACCCAGTTCCACTCACACCTTCATTGGAGTCAAATTTTGCAACTAGCATTGGATCTTCCTGAGCCCACACTTGATCAAGTAGAAACATTTTCTTTAACTCCAAGCCAAGGAAAATGAGCATATTTCTCTTCAAGACCATCTCTCTAGCCTTCTGGGGGCTAATTTGAATGTTGTCAACTCTTAATTCTTGGAAATTCTGTGCTACCATTTCATTTTTCTCTGATTCTTCAATTCCTGCTTCAGCTGATTCCATCCTCTCTTGAAATTATTTTATCTTCATCTTCATCCAGAAATCCTTAAACTCAAGAGTCTTAATGAATCCATCATCTTCTATGAATCTCCTGGCTGCAATTTCCCTTTCATCTTCATGTACCTATGTACCTATTTTTTCTACATCACCCATCCTTTCCTCATGTTTATGGGCACTAGTCTCAAGGATGGGCTGATCAACTTCAATATCACTTTTTAATGATTGCAGTACTATAGCCACTTTCTTAGTATCGCCCACCTCTTCAGTATCCTCATAAGGTACTAACTATTCAATTCTTCTTGTCTTCTGTCTTTTGTGAGGTAACTGCTCCATGCGAGGCTTAGAGGTTTCACCTAGGGTATGCTCTATAGTTGCACCACTATGATGTTCTTTGAGATATGCTTCCTTCTTTCTGTACAAGTCTTCAAATCTACCAATTATCAATTCTATCCTCTTGATGGGTTCCTTTTCCTCAACAAAGTATCCTAGGAAATCCTTGGACCTCTGCTTCGTCCTTTCTTCAACCTTCTTCATATATTCCTATTTTTTCCTTCTACTAAGTACATCATTATAAGTAATGCAGTTCCTTATGACATATTCTTCAAATTCTACTTGGTGTGGCACTCTGATTTTGGTAAGAATATTGTGCCTTATGTTGTTCATATGATTTTCAGGGTCAAAGGCTCTTTCTTTTCCAGATTTCCATGCATATCTTGTCTTCAAATACTACTGTAACTCCTCTAATGTGTCTAAGCCTACTGTCCAATCTTCACACTTGGTTTGGTAGGAAAGTTCCTTTCTTCTGCTTGTGCATTACATCTTTCTCCATCCACATCATTTGCCACATAAATTCAAGAAATGCTAATATGAGGGGCACAAATTTTGGTAGTATGTGTGGAGCAACATGGCATCCATAAACTCTTATTATTGTAACTTCCCAGAGGAAGAACAAATCTCCAAAATTGTCTATATGACCCTGCTCTAGTCTTAAAGCCAAAGGTCTCACTAGTTGCAACATTTTGGTTGAAAATATTGATATTGCATACCCAATAAATTGAAGGATTTTTTGTACAAAGTGTATGTAGAATACAACAAAGCTTGAATTCTTGCACCGACTGTCCCAAATATAGCACCATTTCTAGATAGGTGTGGGATGCCCTTGCTCATCTACTATAGCCAAGTCCATTCTTTTAGTTCATTGGTCCCTATTCTGGTACAATATCAAATGACACAGTAGGGAATAGTGTCTGAATGTAATCAGTGCTCTATCCTCTATAACTTGGGAGAATTCATCATCTAATGCCTTCTCAAGGTATGAAGCAAAGTCAAATTCAATATTAGTTTCAGGGTTTTGAATTCTCATGGCCATCATCATTAGGCCTATTGGAATTTTATCTTGAGCATCTATCCCCAACACTTGGAAAAAGATAAATATGTATTCACAAAGTAATACTGAAAATATGTCACATTAAATGGTTTAGTAGTGGTAGTAGAGATGGGGAATGTTCTATTACCAATGCCTCTTTTCATATATAGGGGTACCTCATCACTTCTATAAGTCTTTTTTAACCTAGCATAATCCTCCTCACTTTTTTGTTGGTTTATCTTGGTCAAAGCCTCCTTGTTTAAGCCAAAACACTCAATGATGGATTTTCTCATTACTTCTACCAATACTATGCCATTTGGAAACCTTACTATTTTGGTAGTTGAGTTATAGTGTTTGGCTAGCAGTCTGATAAATTCTACATCAACAAACACATTTGGGACAATCAACCTTGCTATATCCAACATCCAAGCATTTGACACTGGAATCTTCTCATTTCTCTTACTGTAAAAATACCAAAATAGGTCCCATCTAGATTTGGAAATGAGGGCATCCCTACAAATTTGTGCAGTGTCCACGAGAAACTTCTTATTACCCTCTTTAGTAGACCCTAGAAGTATATCTAATATGGACTGATGGAGTGGTCTCTTCTTTACTTTAGGTTCTTCATCTTTAATTTTAGGCTGACTTTCTTTTACTTCTGATTGTTTTCTTTTAGGAGGCATGTTTCAATTTTCTCTACTATGGCTTCAGATGACAAAATCTTGAAAGATTTTTTATATTAACAAAGCTCTTTCAGAGAGTTTTCGTGCACTTACCCAAGTATTTCACGCTTGCAGGACTTCTTCTTCTCGTATCCTTAGCTCCTTCCACGCTAGTGCACTACAATTGAGTGCAATATTGGGAAAACTCACTTATCTTTGGATGGCATGGTATTCAGTCATATTAGTTTTGGCAACCCTTAATAATTTAATAGCATTTAATTTTGGCGATTGATATGATTTTTTGCATTTTTTGTTGTAAATTGTAATGATGCCACGTTTACCACACTACCGCCTTGCTCAAGGCTTCTTGTTGTGGGGTTGTGGTGTATACCACTCTACCGCATATGTTTCTCACCTTCCCGGTGGTATAGCAGTGTATTCTTTTGATCATTACTTGAAGAGTGTCTATGAGACAATCTTATTTTTCTTACCAATATCTCAATGTCTCATCGACATTACATTTTATGTTCCTCGGCGTTGGTTGTGATTGTCATCCCGGACAAGTTATTATCTCTTCTTGGTATACGGCAGGAGCACCTAGGAAACACTAGGAAATTAGGAAGTCTAGGATGAATTTTTGTTTTGATGTGTTACCATGAAGGTCATGTGACCATTGAGTAGAGAAGATAGCTTAGGGATGTGTTTGATCTCTAGGATAGAAGTTGAGGAAGGGTGGATGAGTTTAGAAACTCATTTTTCTTAGTTTTCTAGAAATTGGCAAAAGTTGCAAAATGGTGCATTTTGCAACTTTTCCACATTGTAACTGACATGTCTGACCAATGGGAGGCATAACTACTTTTTTTTTCCTATATAGGGTGTGCCTTGACCTAAATGCAGGGTTGGAAGCATTGGTATTGTGGTGAAATTTTGTGAATTGAAGGAAAAAGTAGTGTTTTGTGTGTTATTTTCTAATTTTTGCATAAAAGTGAGGCTTAAATGGATTAACCATGGTTCTGTGTTTTATGTAGGATGTAATGTAGTAATATCTCAAGCATTGTGTGCCATTTAATAGCCTTCTTTATTCAATTTCCATCACTGTTTGTAAATAGTTTGTTTTCACCCTATTGCTGGTATGAACCAGACAGTTTTGAGAAAATGGAGATTTAGTTCACTTTCCCACCGTACAAATTGTACGGCCCTTTGGGAATAATGACTAGACTCCATGTGTGTAAATATGGTAGGATTTAGGGTTTGTGCACAAGTACAGGAGCTGTTGGCAAAGTCTTGCCCTAGGTAAGCCAGGAAGAGTCCGGCTAGGGAAGACAAGAAGTGCAGAGCACTTGGGTTGCAGGGGTGTTCATCTCCTGGAAAAAAATGGTGTGGAGAGGGAAGACATGAGCCTTGAAAAGGTATTGAATGTAGGAGGGAGCTCCATCTAACCATCTGGTGTTAGTAATCTCTAATAGTTGTAGGAAGGACAGGAAAATGGCTTAAAAAAATCTAATTCTTGTCAAATTGTGGTTTAGGTCTGCGTACGGTCAATTGAGGGTTAAGACCTTTAAAATCTTCAAGTGGTAGGCATAAGGACCAAGAAGACAAAGGAAAGATTCTGAGTTCTTTGGGAAAGTTAGGAGAGACAACTTATTTTTTTGGAAGTGGAGACCTAATTGGGGCTCCTAGGCTAGTAGCCTTTTTAACCCTAAATGAGGGTTTGGTGGAAGCAATGAAAAGATGGAGTTAGGTGGATCTTTCTGAGCCTTAATAGGGTGGAATGAAGTTAGTAGAAGCATCTCCACACCTTACACCAAAACTTAAAGTTTAGTTCTTGGGAATGCTAGTCTTTAGAAATTAGATTAAGGGGCTAAGGAAGAGTTAGTGATATTTTCCAAGATTGACTTGGTAAGGTTGGAATTGTGATAGTGGCAATTAGAGTTTGTCAAGAACCGAGTACCTAACCAAGCAGAAGGTCCTATAGGTTAAGGTGGTGAAGTAAGACACCAAGGAGGTCTTGCAAGGAAGACCCAGAGCAGGAATCAGTGAGTGATTCCTCCAGCCTCCCTATCAGATTGGTATCAGAGCAAGTTAAAGATTTGGGATTGACTATTGTATGTCTGAGATTGAGTCTAGTGGTTCTACCATCATGGTGAAAAATGTAAAATTGGCCAAGATGGTCGAAGGATAGGAGGAAGACAATAGGCTATTGAGGGAAAGAATAGAACAACTTGAGCAAGCATTGAATGATGTGCAGTTCGAAGGAAGGGTACCAAAGAAAGAAGAGGTTGTAGAGGAAGACAAGATCACTGAACCTGACCCTGTTTTGAAAGAAAGGCCTTTATTGGCATAGAAGGCATTACTTGGGGCTTTGAGTGGAAAAATAGCAGAAGGGAATACCAGCATTTAGTGGGAAAATGGGAAGTTGATCTAGTCATGGATTGGATAGGAATGGAAAACCATTTTAATGTGATGATCCTTTGAAGCACAAAAGGTAAAAGGTAGCTAAAATCAAAGATTAAGAGGTTCTACCTTGACATGGTGGAAGTTCATTCAAACAAAGAGGGAAAAGGAAGGTAAGAAGTCTATCTCTACTTGGAAAGGTATGGTTGCAAAAGTGAGAGAAGCATACATGCCAAATGATTATGAGATTCAGTTGCATAAGAAAAGAAAAAGCTTGAGGCAAAGAGACCAAGATGTAAACACTTACACTGAGGAGTTCCAAAAACTTTGTATGAGGTCTAATGTTTCAGAAGATGAAAGTCTCAAGGTGGCTAGATATCTTAACAACTTGAAGTGGAACATCCAAGAGGAGATGACTCTTCTAAGTCCTAAGACAATACACCAATGTTACCAATTAGCTATAAAGATTGAGGAAAGAAGCAAGAGGAAACAAGACCAAGCTTCTAAGAGTAGAGGCAAAGGTAGAGATCAAAGAGGACATAGAGGTGGATATCAAGGTAGAGGGACTGAACAAAGAAATCAGGGAGAGTCTAAACTCACAGAGCATGGAAGTGAGACAACTTCTAGAGGAGGCTATGGAAGAGGTAGAGGACCTCAAGAAGGTTCAAATAGAGGGAGAGGAGCATCTTGGTAAGCTCATACTTTGCTAATATGAAGTGTTACCATTGTGGACAAGTAGGTCATCCTGCTTATAGGTGCCCGAAGAAAGCATCTTCCTTAAGCACTGAGAAGAGAGTGGCATATGCAAAAGAGGACAACATGAGTGTCCAGTCACGAGGAGGTTAGTCACATAGGAATCCAGGGAAATGGGGGAGAACTTGATGTTTAACAGGGTTCTAGAATAAGAAAACAGTCAAAGAAGAGCCAAAGCAAAGGAGAGCCTTATTCAGGGCAAGATGCAAAATACTTGGAAAGGTGTGCAAGGTTATAATGGATTCAGGGTCTACTGATAACATAATCTCTGAGGAGGCAGTGAGGAAGTTGAAGTTGGAGAAAGTACCCCACACTAATCCTTATAAGGTGACATGGTTGAACAAAGGGCAGAGTGTTCTTGTCAATGAGCAAACAACAGTGGAGTTCTCCATTGGAGGGTACAAGGATAAGTTGTTTTGTGATGTGTTACCCATGGATGCATGCCATCTTCTATTGGGCATACCATGGCAGTATGACAGAGGTGCCATCTATGATGGAAAGGAAAATACTATCTCATTCAAAAAGGATGGAAAGACATTCAAGTTGCAGTCACTGTCAGACGAGGAAGAAGGACAGTCAAAGACCCCTAGTGTCTTATTAAGTAGTGGCAAGGAGTTCCTTAACACTCTACATCAAGGAGGTGAAGGATATGTGGTTATGGTGCAACCCAAGGAAGAAGACAAAGCAAAGAAAACAGTCATACCCAGAGCAGTCCAAAAGTTGCTTGAGAAGTATAAGGACATAGTGAGTGATGGTGAACCAACAACCTTACCTCCAAAGAGAGCCATTAGCCATCAGATTGACTTCATACCAGGAGCTTCATTTCCAAACAAAGAAGCATACAAGCTTACACCAGATCAGAACCTAGAGGTAGCTAGACAAGTGCATGAGTTGTTAGATCAAGGATTAATTAGAAAGAGCATCACTCCGTGTGCAGTACCAGTGGTCTTAGCAACCAAGAAAGGTGGTAAGTGGAGGTTATGCACTGATTCAAGAGAAATAAATAGAATCACAATCAGGTATAGGTTCCCTATTCCTAGGATTGAGGACTTGATGGATTGTCTTGGAGGAGCTCAGTATTTCACCAAGTTGGATCTCAAAAGTGGTTACCATCAGATCAGAATTAAAGATGGGGATGAGTGGAAAACATCCTTTAAGACAAATGATGGGTTGTATGAGTGGAGAGTTATGCCATTTGTCCTCTCTAATGCCCCTAGCACATTCATGAGGCTCATGAATGAAGTGCTCAAAGACTTTACAGGGATATTTGTGGTGGTATATCTTGATGATATACTCATCTTCAGCAAGACAACAGAAGAACACCTAAAGCATGTGGAGTTGGTTCTTAGAAGATTGCAAGAAGAGAAGTTAGCCATCAACCTAGAAAAGTGTGAGTTCTTCAAACAAGAGCTTGTGTATTTGGGGTTTGTAGTATCCCAAGGATCATTGAAGATGGACCCAAGCAAGGTGGAAGCTATCCTAAACAGCCCTACACCAACCATAGGGACAGAGGTAAGAAGTTTTCATGGATTAGCTTAGTTTTATAGGAAGTTTATAAGAAACTTTAGTGGCATATGTGCACCAGTCCTAGATACAATCAAAGGTGGCTTAAAGACTAAGTTTAAGTGGACTCAAGAAGCTGAGAAAGGTTTTGAGAAACTAAAACAAGAAGTGGAAACTCAACCTATTCTTTTATTACCTAGTTTTGACAAGTTGTTTACTGTGGAATGTGATGCTAGTGGAATTGCAGTAGGAGGAGTGCTAAGCCAAGAAGGCAGGCCTATAGCTTTCTTTAGTGAAAAGCTTAATGAAGCTAAGAAAAAGTATTCTACCTATGACCTAGAACTCTATGCTCTAGTACAGTCACTTAGGAAGTGGAGGCATTATCTCCTACCTAAAGAGTTTGTAGTGTTTACTGACAATCAAGCACTTAGCTATATCAACACTCAAGAGAAGTTGAGTAATAGGCATTTGAAATGGATGGAATACATCCAAGCTTTTACTTTCACCATCAAGCACAAGAAGGGACAGTTGAACAAGGTGGTAGATGCACTAAGTAGGAGATTGCTGACAGTGCAAGAGATAAAGATCAAGAGCATTGGGATAGAAAGTTTCAAGGATCTCTATGGGGAAGATGAAGACTTCTCAGAGGCCTACAAGGTATGTTCTGACTTTGAGAATCATTTTCATAGTCAATACTCAGAGTATACATTGCAAAGTGGATTGTTATTCAAGGGGAATCAGTTATGTGTTCCAAGGGGATCAATGCGAGGGAATCTCATCCAGGAGAAGCACAATGGTAGTCTTAGTTGTCATTTTGGTATCCAACAAGACAATGGAACTAGTCTGAGAGGTTCTATTAAGCCCCAAGTTGCCAAGGGGATGTCGGGGAGGTATGTGGGAAGTGTGTAGTTTGTATGAAAGCCAAAGGGGCTAGTAATGCAGGTCACACGTATCAACCTCTACCCATTCCCAATAGACCATGGGAATGTATTAGCATGGAATTTGTGGTAGGACTCCCTAAAACTAAGACAGGGTTTGATAGTGTCTATGTGGTGGTAGATAGGTTTAGAAAAATGAGTCATTTTATTCCTTGCAATACCACATGATGCTAAGCTAAATTGCTCACCCCTTTTATTCAAGGGAAATTATGAGATCATGGATTGCCTTTGAGCATTGTATGGGGGACCCAAGGGATGTAGAAGTTCATGAGTCATTTTTTGGAAGATTCTGGGCAGATTAGGTACCAACCTGTCTTTTGGATCAGCTTACCATCCTCAGACTAATGGGAAAATAGAGGTGGTTAATAGGGTGTTAGGTAACCTTCTAAGATGCCTAACCAAAGAGTATGGATAGACATGGGACTTGGTCATATCATAGGCTGAGTATGCATACAATGACACTGTGAACAGGACTACAGGGAAGAGTCCTTTTGAAATAATGTATGGAATGCACCCAAGAGGTGTGTGTGAGCTTAGGGATCTAGGAGCTATGGGCAGAGGTAGACATGTAGAGGATTTCTCTCAAACCATGAAGGAGATTCAGGAGTAGGTGAAGAAGATAGTCACCATGGCTACACAAAAGTTGAAAGAGAAGGTGGATTTATCTAGAAAGGATCTACAATTTACAGTAGGAGACTATGTCATGGTCCACCTCAACAAATCTAGGTTGTAGAAGGGGATATCAACCAAATTGTAGATGAAAAGAGTGGGACCATGTAAGGTATTAGCCAAATATGGGAAGAATGCCTACAAGGTGGAATTACCTACAGATTTAGGCATCTCTCCAGTGTTCAATGTAGCTGATCTGATTAGATATAAGGAAACAGTCAATGACATGGATCAGAACAGTAGGGATATCTTCAAGGATGTAAGCAACATAGCCTTACCTACTCAAGACAAGCTTCAGGCAGAAAGGATCTTGGAGTCAAGGGTGAAGAAATCTACAAGGCATAAAGTGTACATGGAGCACCTCATCAAGTGGAAGGACAAGCCAGAGTCTGAGGCTACATGGGTAGATCAAGCTTAGTTTAAGAAGCAGGGCATTGATGTGTCACTGATCTCTCCTCACATTCCTTAGTGTTTGTGCAGAGAGGGGGAGAATGGTGCAGGAGCACCTAGGAAACACTAGGCAATTAGGAATTCTAGGATGAATTTTTTGTTTTTGATGTGTTACCATGAAGGTCATGTTGAAAATTGAGATAGAGTTAGAGGTTTAAGAGTATGTCTTGCTCAGTAGTGATCAGTAGGTTAAGGAGTGGAAAGGGTGGATGAGTTTAGAAACTCATTTTTCTTAGTTTACTAGAAATTGGAAAAAGTTGCAAAATGGTGCATTTTGCAACTTTTCCATAATGTAACTAAGATTTCTGACCAAGGGGAGGATAACTACTTTGGTTGACCTATATAGGGTGTGCCTCAACTTGAGAGCAGGGTTGGAAGCATTTGTATTGTGGTGAAAGTTTGTGAATTGGAGGAAAAATAGTGTTTTGTGTGTTAGTTTCTGATTTTTGTATAGAAGTGAGGCTTAAATGGATTAAACATGGCTCTGTGTTTTATGTAGGATGTAATGTAGTAATCTCTCAAGCATTTTGTGCCATTTAATAGTTTTCTTTATTCAATTTCCATCGCTGTTTGTAAATAGTTTGTTTTCACCCTGTTGCTAGTCTGAACCAGACAGTTTTGAGAAAATGGAGATTTAGTTCACTTTCCCACCATACAAATTGTACGAACCTTTGGGAATAGTGACTAGAATCCATGTGTGTAAATATGGTAGGATTTAGGGTTTGTGTGAGCATAGGAGTTGTTGGAAAAGTCTTGCCCTAGGCGAGCCAAGAAGAGTCCAGCTAGGGAAGACAAGAAGTGCAGAGCACTTGGGTTGTAGGGGTGTTCATCTCTTGGAAAAACACAGTGTGGAGAGGACTGACATGAGCCTTGAAAATGTATTGAATGTAGGATGAAGCTCCATCTAACCATCTGGTGTTAGTAATCTCTAACAGTTGCAGGAAGGATAGGAAAATGGCTTAAAAAGACCTAATTATTTCCAAATTGTGGTTTAGGCCTGTGTACAATCAGTTAAGGGTTAAGACCTTTAAAATATTCAAATGGTAGGCACAAGGACCAAGAAGCCAAAGGAAAGATTCTGAGTTCTTTGGGAAAGTTAGGAGAGACAACCTGTTTTCTCAGAAGTGGAGACCTAATTGGGGCTCCTAGGCTAGTAGCCTTTTTAACCCTAAATGAGGGTTTGGTGGAAGCAATGAAAAGATGGAGTTAGGTGGATCTTTCTAAGCCTTAACAGGGTGGAATGAAGTCAGTAGAAGCATCTCCACACCCTTGCAAAACTAAGTTTTAGTTCTTGGGGAATGTTAGTCTTTAGGGTAGATTAAGGGCTAAGGAAGAGTTAGTGATATTGCACCAAGATTGACTTGGTAGGTTGAATTGTGATGGTAGTGGGGTTGGTCAGGAGAACCGGGGGTACCTAAACAAGAGGAAGGTCCTAAAGGTTAAGGTGGTGAAGTAAGACACCAAGGAGGTATTGCAAGCAAGACCTAGAGTAGGAATTAGTGAGTGAT
>VDFB02370220.1:0-17135 GCA_007258455.2 Sequoia sempervirens
CAACAATAGCCTCTGGTCTAATAATTTTATTCTAATGTATCTACTTACAGTGTATCAAAAAATCTGATCTCTGGTGGTCTCAATTAACAACTACAACATGACTACTTATACACTAGCATGAGGAAAATATCAAAATAAAACATCATGTCAGCTCAGCATGAAAATCAGGCTCCAAACAAGTTGGCCAACAACAGTCACCAATTCAAAATCATGTCGGCCTAGTGATGAATTTCTATTTTTTACCAGCGAGGGAGTCGGCGTGACACATCGCAACTTATGCCAAAGGCAATTCAAACGTTTCATTTACAGTCACCATAGCAATTCGTTTGTCATATCGAAACCCCATAGTTTTCCTTTGTTTCGTTATAGCCCGCCACTGTCGTTGAGACCTCATATAGATTCATCAAGCTACACCGAAGATCATTTATTATTCACATGTCGCTGAGACTAGGCTATCATTATGCCAAAAACAAGAAGCGACCCTTTGTTCTTCTGTTCATCGCTATAGCCCTCCACCTTTGGTGAGGCGTCATAGAGAGTTGATTATGTTCTGCTGAAAACCCACCTTATTCTCTATATGTCGCCGTGACTCATGACCTTCTTCGCTGACGGGCCCACGCACTCACTCACTGTCGTTGTAGCTTATTACACTCGGGGAGACGCTATGTAGAGAGTTCCATGTTATGCCGAAAGTCACCCCAGGACCACATGCTCGCCAAGACACCACCAACCTTATAGTGATATTTACATCAAAGTAAATCAATGTGTAAGGTCGGCGAGACCGAAGGCCACTCGCCATGACCCTACACCGATAGCTATAACTTATAGCGATACACCATCCTCCACTTGAAAAGTCGCTATAACACATACCTCCTCACCATAACCCCTCACCGAAGAATTAAAATCTCACCGAAATGACCACTTAGGCACCGGTCGGTAAGACAAGAGAAGATTAGGGAAACCTCAACCCGATAACCAAAACACATGCTGATAAGGTTCTATTCGCTAATGTGATCGCCGAGACATGTGAGAAGTCCTGTCAACCACCTTGAAACACAAAAGTTAACAAAAACAAGTCGGGGAGACAAAGAAAATGTCACACCGACCCGAACCATGATGTAAAATATGCATGAATTAATGGACTCAATGGGACCAAAGGGAAAAATATGAGTGGAAAATGCACACGGTAAGGCCAAATGAGTAAAATCAACATGTGAAAATATCATAATTTAACAGTTCTAACATTGGTTCTGTTTGGGGATGAATGATGGTCAGATCATTGGAAGGATCCAAAATCTCTGGGTGAGCAAACCAGACAAAGAATGAACCAATGAGCAGCAATGGAAAGATTGGCAATGGAAATGAATGCAGAGAATGCAAGATGGAGGTGAAAATGGATGCAAAATGGATGCAAAATGGGAGTGAAGTGGAAATGAATGAAAACCTAAGCTACTGTGCATGGAATAAAATTTTAAAGAGGAACATCAAGAGTTGTCCATGCACTGGCAACCCTTAATCCTCTGTGATGCTCAAGAGAAGAAAAGCTTCAAGAATTGCCCATGAACAAGCAATCCTTGATCTTCACCAACCATGTTTTGTAGATAATATGAATCTTCACCTCCTCTTCTGACAATAACAAATGGTCCCAGCCAAAGAGCTTCAAATTTACCATGCTTTCCTTTCTCCTAACACCTTGCATTCCACATTAACACTAAGTCATTCTCTTCAAATTTTCTATTTTTTGCCTTTTTATCAAATAGATATTTCATCTGTGCCTGTAACTTCATGTTTTGACCTTGGGCCTCTCTCCTTACTTCATCAAGCTAGGCAAGTTGAGTTGTTCCATTATGTCCTCCATAGGCTCAGGAACTTCCAAATCTTCCTGTAAAACAAACTTATAGACTGGTAACAAGTTCTGCAGGGGCATCCTGGCTTGTGCTCCATATACTAATTCAAATGGTGATTTTCCGATTGCCTTCTTCACAGTGATCCTATCAGCCCACACATCCAGTTTTAACTTTGAATCCCAAGCCTTTTTGTTCTGTCCTAGCATCCTCTTTATAATCTTCAAGAGACTCTTATTACTGGATTCCGCCTGTCCATTAGCTTGTGGATGATAAGGAGCTGCATAGGAAATAGTAATGCCAAACTTATCACAAAAGCTTTTGAATTCATCTGATCTGAAGCACATTCCATTGTCTGTAATTATTCTCACTAGTGTACCAAATCTGGTGATAATATTGTCCATCAAGAAATTAATCACTACCTTACTTGTAGCCTGCTTGGTTGGGACTGCCTCCACCCATTTTATAAAATAATCAGTGGCAACTTGTATCCATCTATGTCCTCCACTTGATTTCTCTTGTATCTCTCCAATAAAATCAATTCCCCATTGATGAAAAGGGGCATCAACATGCAAAGGTCGAAGTGGCAAAGCACCCTGATACTTCAATTTACCAGCAAACTTTTGACAAGCTTCACACTTCCTCACATGTGTAAAGGAATCATTAAAAACCTTTGGCCAATAATACCCAGCCCTAAGAATCTTGTGTGCGGTTGTCTTTGCTGAGAAGTGACCTCCACAAATCCCTTCATGCATTTCACTTAGAACATACTTGGCCTGTGATTCATCCAGGCATAATAATAATACACCATCTCTGTTTTTCCAAAACAAATCTCCATCAATGAAAACATACCTTGAGGCTTGTAACTTCAAAGTTCTCTTGCGGCTGTCACTTAGCCCATCTGGACACTTCATGTATTTAAGATAATGCATAACATCAGTATACCATGGAGTGTGCTCAATGCTTGCAATTGCAGCCCCTTCTTCAACATTGCAGATCTGATTTGCCTCAATGTTGGTTTCTGCCATCAGTCTTGCCAAACCCTGGCCTCTAACTAGCTTAGTGATTTGTGTTTCCATGTCAAATTCTTGAATCTTGTTGATCCATCTGCACCTTTTCCCTGTGACTTCAGATTGTGTTAAAATATCTTTGACAGCAGCGTGAGGGACATAAGCAATCACTTTGGCTCCTACAAGATATGGTCTGAATACTTTTACAGCTTTTACCAATGCAAATGCTTGCTTTTCCATGATGTCATACTTCAATTCAGACCCTTATAATGATTTACTAAAGAAAGATACAGGTTGTTCATAACCATCCACATTCTTCTGTAACATAACAACAACAATAGTATGCATTGAGGCAAAAGAAAAAATCTGAAAAGGCTGTGTAAAATCTAGAGATTTAAGAACATGAGCCTCTTTGATAGCCTTCTTGATGGTCACGAAAGCATCCAAGGCTTCAAAAGTCCAATCAATCTTTTGTCCTTTCTTCAACATTTTAGATATGGGCTTAATGATCTCAGCAAAATTAGAAACAAATCTTCTGACAAAATTAATTTGACCAAAGAACGATTGTATTGCCTTGACAGTTTTAGGAATAGGGATTTTATCAATAGCTTCAACTCTCTCAGGATCTATTCTAATTCCTTCTTTTGAAACAATGTGACCCAAGAGCTTACCCTCTGTGACTGCAAAGTGACATTTCTTTGGATTCAAACTAATACCATATTCAAGAGCTTTAATAAATACCTTTTCAAGATGTTGTACATGATCTTCAGCCCTCTTTGAATAAGCAGTCAAGTAATCCTAGTACACTACCATGATAATGTTAATCAAATCAACAAATGCAATATCCATGGCTCTTTGGAAAGTCGCTCCAACATTAGTGAGACCAAATGGCATTCTTATGTATATGCATGTTCCCCAAGGAGTAGTGAATGTTGTCTTGTATTGCTCAGACTCCTTGACTTTGACCTGATTGTATCCAGAAAATCCATCCATCATAGATAATAATTCACACCCTATCACCTTATGCAAAATAGCTTCCATATTTGGTAGAGGATAATTATCCTTAAGAGATGCCATGTTCAGATTTCTAAAGTCAACACACAATCTGATGTCACCATTCTTCTTTCTTATAGGAACTAGATTTGAAACCCAGGTTGAATGTCTAATTGGTTTAATGATTCCTCCATCCCTGAGCTTAGTTAATTCCTCCTGCATCTTAGGCTCCAATGTTGGATTAATAGGTCTTTGCTTCTGTCTGAAAGGCTTGGCGTCTGGCTTCAAAGGTATTTCATGCTGAAATAGATCTTCCCTATATGCCTTCAGCTCTTCGTATGACCAGGAAAACACATGCTTGTACTTTCTCAACAATTCAGTCAGCATTCGCCTAATTGTAGGGCTGATCTTCTTTCCAATGTATACCTTTCTTGGTGCTATATCAGTCCCCAAGTTAATCTCTTCAACATCTTCCTTTCTAGCTGGTGTTTGCTTCATTAGAGATCTATCATTTCCATCATACACCCTCTCCAATGCCACCAGACCTTTGGGCAATTTATTTGTTTTGAGTTGTAAGATCTCCTTGCCAAGCATGGTTTTTTTGCCATCTACTTCCTCAACAAAAGCATTGAAGTCAATTTCCTGTGCCTCATATTGATCTATACAGTGCAAAAATTTCAAAAGATCAGCATCATCATTAAAAACTTGCCAGCTATAAATGTTATTAGGAATAGCAGGCCTCGTCTTGAACTCAATCTGTGATACACCAGCCAGTGTGATATCATCTCTTTTCAGTGCTACATTTGCTAAAAAGTCAGCCATTATGTTTTTTGACCTGTCAATCCACTCAATCGAAAAGGCATCAAATAATTCAATTGTGTCCCATACAACATTCCTATATTGTTTTAATCTTTTGTTCTTTGCTGCATATTTTGATTTAATTTGTGAAACAACCAACTCAGAATCGCCCAAAACAGCCAGCAACTTAATTTTGTGTTTCACAGCTATATTCAAGCCTGTCAATAAGGCTTCATATTCTACCACATTGTTTGTACACTCAAATTCTAACAGGAAAGAGTATTTAAAAGTCATACCTCCAGGAAAAACAAATACGATCCCAGCTCCATTATCCTCTTGACTGCAGGCTCCATCAAAATACATCTTCCAGACACCATTGCAATCAAGTGCATCATGTTTCTCAATTGGGTCACTGTTCATTAATTCTGGCTGAGCTGATTCAATCTTAAAACTTCCCAGATCAACATCACAGAAATAATTGATCTGATCTTGTGGCACACTTTCAACAAGTTGGCTCATTCTTGGCTCTTTGTATAACTTGACCTCCTGACCATTCACTGGTATAGTAGCATAAGATAAATCAAATTGAACATTCCCACCTATAGCTACAGTCCACTGTCTTGACAAAAGCATCCCGAATTGAGGAGGAGTATCTATAACTGTTATGTCTATATTATATGTTGCCTGCAAATATGTAGCCAATTTGACTTCAACATCTTTTATAATACCAACCACAGGAACAGGTCGATTATCCATAGCATAGCACTTGCCTCCAGTGATATCAACACATATGCCAAGCTGTCTCATTACTCCAACTGGCATGATATTTATAGCAGCACCAAAATCTATCATGCAGTTCCTCAGTAATTTATTATTTATAAGCAATGTGGTGAAGAATGGATCCACTTGTGGAGGAGTTGATAAAATATCATTCAAGCAAACCTCAAAATTATTTACCTTTTCCTCCTTGTTGATATCTTCACAATTCACATTTTTCTTATTCCCATTTGTAATCAACTGAACAACATCATCTTTGTACTCTTTAATTTTCATTAATTCAAGAAGTGGAACAGACATTCTTACCTGGGTCAATTCCTGAGCGAAATCAAAAGAAGAGCCCTCTATCTTGACAGTCTTCTTTAATTCTGGTGCTTCTCTCTTGCTTTCCTCTTTTTCTTTTTTACTAGACTACACAGGCATCAGTATTTCTTTATCTAATTCCTTCACTTCCTTATTCTAGACTGATTTCTGTTTAATTTCATCATGCTACTCATTTCCTGGATTTGTTGCACTTTCTTGTGTTGTCTTCTGATCTTTTATAAAAATTCCCCCAGGAACTCCATCTAGCTCACTTACTTTTTTGTTTCTCAACCAGTAATTACTTCGTGCTTGCTCAACTGCAGCAACAGTAATTCTTTTTATTTCATCTGCTGTAGGTCTCCTCACATTGTATTGAACAGGTGTCTCAACAGGATGTGGCTCTATGTAATCTTCATCAGAATCATAAAAAATCTGTTGCTCAGCCATATGGACATTATACTTCTGATTGGAGACATCATATTCATTGCCCTCATCCTCTGAAGAAGCATCTTTTTCCTCAACATAATGAAGAACATTTGAAGTCAAATATATGGTGTGATCTTCTTCATTATTTTCCCTCAACAATCCTTCTTCTTGCATCCTTTGAGCCACAATGCAATAATCTGGAGAATGTGGCTAATTGCAAACTTCACAAAAGTAATTATTATTCACCATGTACATTCCCTTCTTGCTTAATGGATCAGGGGTCTCTTTGTTTCTGGGCCTAGCTGCCATAGGTTTCCCATCTTTCTAGTCTGTATTGTAAGGCATATCATGCAGCCTTGGCCTTTCATTTCTATTTTCATTTCTGTATGTATTCTCTTGTCTGTACTGATAATTATTTTGCTGGGGAGGCCTCAAGTTGTCTCTTTTATTAATTACACCAGCAGCCTTCCTGTTATTTTCAATTGTCAATGCAACTTTCTGTGCTTTAGCCAAGTCCCTTGGAAACCTATTTCTCAGTTCATACCCTGTTTTGGGATCAAATGCACTTAAATAAATACTCAATGCAGTAGAGTCTGACAACCTTGATCCAGGAGGGACTTTAGTATGCAACTTGTTGAATTTGCAGTTGAAATCATAAATTGAATCATTCTGATTTTTCTGAATCCTCACCAATTCATGAAGAGTTACATTTGGAGCATTTTGATTCCCAAATTGTTCTAAGAATTTGTCTTGAAATACTTGGAGAGAATTAATTGAATATGCAGGCAAGCTATTAAACCAATCCCTGACATCTTCAATAAGTGACATCATAAATAGCCTCATGTGCAAATCTTCATATGGCATACCTATGTCTTGAATGGACATATTGAAATTCCTTAGATGTTCCTCAACAGTAATTACATTGTTCCCTACAAACTTGGGAATCATACCTCTCCAGCTACCATCCATAGGGTAAGGACATGGATTGAAACCTGCCAAGTCAAACTGCCTAATCATCGCTGCGTATTGGTGAGGGGGAGGCACAAGTGGATGCTGATACTGAGGCATGTGATTATTGTATTGCGCATTATGATGTGGGATATAATTCTGACTAGGCGGTGGATACATACATGTATGTTGTGTGGGAATATGAGATGGACGGTTTGGTTGCCTGTAATGATTCCCACTCTGATGGTGAGGAGATACGAGTGGACCAGAAGGCTCTGCACCATGACTGCCCTGCTTGTGAGGTGGGACATACTTTGGGCCACCAGATGTTTGATCATTAAGCTGAGTCTTCTGTAATTTAGCCTCCAACTCCTCCGCCTTCTTCCTGTGTAATTCAAGCTGAGCCCTTAACTCATTTGGAGTCTCAACAAACACATTCTGATTATCTTGCATTTTTTGGTCATATTCATATTGAATTCTGTGTCATTCAGATTCGAGTCCAGCTTCAAACTCAACCTATTTCTGAGAATCATGAGAAGAAAAAGGATTTCTTTGATCTTCAGGAGTACGAGGTTCTGCACTTGAATCATTTCTCCATGTGTCATAGCAATTGTATGTTTCATCATGTGCTCTTTTGTCAGTCATGCACATGTCCTCGTTGATCCTGTTTCCCTTATCAGCTTTGTCATTTTTATGTGTCCATTTGTTACTACCAGCAGGAGCTCCAGTGTGACCTCCCCTGAACTAAGATCTTCTTCCATTCATGGTGAAATTGTGTAAAAAATACTATCAGAGTCACCACTCACTTTTCTGAAAGTGAGAAAATGATTTATATTTCTGGTTCCCAGTGAAGCCTGTGTAAGAATTCTGACTCTATAAGGCTTTGATTTTGATTTTGTCCCCTCCAGAGTTGCCAATTTGTTAGCTCTCAAAAATGCAAGTTTGAACCACGAAAGATTGCCAAGCTTTCACAACATTTTAGGGTAATAGATCAAGGCTTGAAACAATTGAACCTTCTACTCTTCTGGTGCTGCAAGACCAAGGCGGGTGTACCTCTCTTGAACAATGCAAACTTAACTTGTGATTATCTTTCTGAAATTCTTTGTCCACAATGGCAGATAATAGTGAACAAATGAAACCAAACTTGATAGCTACCTTCTGATCTAAATCCTAGAATGCTTAATTAATAGATATAAGAAAAACTGAAATGGATTCAAATAGTGAAATGCAGAGACTAGTGCCTTGTTGGGTAGGCGGAGTCAAACGACATCAAGATGAACAACACTCTCTGGACGAGATACATATTATCTGGCATATGATTTATTCATAACTTGTATGAACATGCAATATTGTGACTACTAAGTTCTACTTTAATAATCCAAAACGAATCTCTCTGATTACTATGATCAATAAAAGGATTTAATCTTTTCTTGAAAGAACCAATTGATTAATCAAATGAATACAACAAACGTGTATTGATAAATTGAACATAAACTTGTTATGTCAACTTAAACAACCAGAAAAATCAATCATGGAGACAACTTAGCAGCATTTTTCATTTAACTCAACAGATAATTGACACCAGAAGATGCAACAACATCAACTGAATCTCATAAATACCTCCATTGTGAAAATCATGCAACAATAGCCTCTGGTCTAATAATTTTATTCTAATGTATCTAGTTGCAGTGTATCAAAAAATCTGATCTTTGGTGGTCTCAATTAACAACTACAACATGCCTACTTATACACCAGCATGAGGAAAATATCAAAATAAAACATCATGTCAGCTCAGCATGAAAATCAGGCTCCAAACAAGTCAGCCAACAACAGTCACCAATTCAAAATCATGTCGGCCCAGTGATGAATTTCTATTTTTAACCAGTGAGGGAGTCGGCGTGACACATTGCAACTTATGCCAAAGGAAATTCAAACGTTTCATTCACAGTCACCGTAGCAATTCGTTTGTCATATCGAAACCCCATAGTGTTCCTTTGTTTCATTATAGCCCGCCATTGTCGTTGAGACCTCATATAGATTCATCGGGCTACACCGAAGATCATTTATTATTCACATGTCACTGAGACCAGGCTATCGTTATGCCGAAAACAAGAAGTGACCCTTTGTTCTTCTGTTCATCACTATAGCCCTCCACCTTCGGTGAGGCATCATAGAGAGTTGATTATGTTCTACCGAAAACCCACCTTATTCTTTATATGTTGCCATGACTCATGACCTTCTTCGCCGATGGGCCCACGCACTCACTCACTATCGTTGTAGGTCATTACACTTAGGGAGACGCTATGTAGAGAGTTCCATGTTATGCCGAAAGTCACCCCGGGACCACATGCTCGCCAAGACACCACCAACCTTATAGCGATATGTACATCAAAGTAAATCAATGTGTAAGGTCGGCGAGACCGAAGGTCACTTGCCATGACCCTACACCGATAGCTATAACTTATAGCGATATACCATCCTCCACTTGAAAAGTCGCTATAACACATACCTCCTCGCCATAACCCCTCGCCGAAGAATTAAACTCTCACCGAAATGACCACTTAGGCACCGGTCGGTAAGACAAGAGAAGATCGGGGAAACCTCAACCCGATAACCAAAACACATGCCGATAAGGTTCCATCCGCTAATGTGATCTGCGATGTAATGCCCCATCTAAATAACCTAAGAATGTTGCAAAGGTGATATAAAAGTGTAATAATTTTTTTTTAAAGTACTAATATAATGTTATCTAGTTGCATACATTCTTAGGTTAATCGACGTTACACTACTTTAAGTTTTCCATAAGCGACTTATGTACTTCGCATTGCTCCCAATTAAATCATAACATAAAGTAAACATTGCATAATAATTTAAATTTCCATTCAAGATTTATTAAAGTACAAAAACATTTCCATACATTGCATTGATTAAATATTACATTGCTCATCCATCAGATGAGGTAGTTCAAATAACAAATACTTTACAATTACATTGATCACCTCTTATACAAATGAGGGATGTTTCCAAATACATGTTTACAAGATACAATGATGAGAATATAAAAGGAATCCATGTGCGAGCTCTCCATCCTTGAAGCGCTCAATGCATCAAACAAACTGGGGACCCAACGGAGTAAGGTGCACGTTCCACCCAACCATGTGGTACCCGTAGGTCCACCCCCCGTGCTAGGAGATAGTAATAAGACTACCTGGATTTGATCTACTAACCCTAGACACTAGTACATACAAACTATTGGTTACATTGCTTCCAGATTTGACAATTGATTTGAAATACAATACAAGGTTTAACTGTTATTCTAGGTGGAGTGTCATCACAACGGTGCAATGGTTACCCTGGTGTTTCTTCCTAGGTCCCGGCCCCCAATCCTTGGGTTACCCTGGTAACCTCTTACGAAACCCGGCCCCTATTGCATACAGTTGCGAAATCGAATGCCTCTTAAGGAAACGAGACACCAATTTTGCCATTCCAGGCCTTCTCGACTTATACTCATAACTGTAGTAGCTTATGAGTCATAAACGAGGCATACATATCTTGTTAAGAGTTTTTAAATTCTAATCTACAATGTCATTTAGTTATCACTGACTTAGTTAACTAATTGTAAGTTACCCTGACACCACTTTGTGTGTTGGCCCTTACAATTAGCCACTCCCCTAAACATAACACGGGAATCTATGTTTTTCCTTCTAGGGTTTACAAAGTGTACATATATCCCAGATCTCTAAAAAGACCAAACATGATTTAACATACAACAATCAATAATCATAACACAGGTGTTAAACACCAAGAAAGAGTCATGCACACATCCCTAAACTATCCCAGATATTTAAACTAAACAAGCACAATTCCCAATTACCAGTTGATCTGGAAGACTTGATTATTTTGAAACTTTTCCCGATTTGCCCAAGAAAATACCCAATTAAAAAGGCAAACAAATATCTACCATTAAGACATGCTAAATCCATTCATTTAATAATTTGAAGTATAAGAAACAAGAAATCAATCAGTCTACTAATTCATAATCTTTATACTTTATAAAATATAATAATCAAATCTATACTTATTACAATTTCCAATTCATATATATTAAAAAAAATACAATTATGTTTTCCTTACATAATTCTTTTCATCAAATCCAAATTAATCACATATTTACTTTAATTAAAACAAAAATTCCAGAATTAACTTATTATATATATATATTTATTTAACCAAATCAAATTATAAATATACCATGCGAATTAAACATGCATATCTATTTTCAAGTTTCAATAAAGTTTATTTAAAACAAAACTAAGTTTAAAATGAAACTTCATTTATTTTTAATTCGCACTACACACACAGGCATCCCGTGAGGGGTCGCGCTGCCTGTGGGGCAGCGCTACCTCCACAATTTTTTGTGGAGGGCGCTGCCTCACAGTAGCCGCGCCTCTCTGAGGGTGCGGCGGCTGGGAGATAACCCTCCCCCGTCCGCGTAAATCTAAATAACAAACCAAACGAATTTCATCATATATTTTTTTTTTAAAGAAATTTTGATTTTAAATCCGCCGTTCGGCGATTTTAGACGGAAATCTACATTCGTTTTTTTTTTAATATATCGGTTTATAAATCTCACAAATATTTATATATATATATTGGTATATATATATATTGATATGTACAAAAGTTTTCAATAGTATATAAAATGCTGTTAATATATAAATGCATTCCAGAGAGAGTTCTCTAAATATAATTCTGGGAGATTACTGTGTTGATACATTTGTTTTCCTCAGTGTTTTCTAAAATAATTTTAAAAGAAATTTAACCATTTAACAAATTAATTCACCAAGAAAATTTTCATTTAATTACACAACAATTTCCCAACTAAAATACCAATTCAAATCAATCACAAATCTTAAAAATTGATCTACCTTAATTTCTGTTTGCCCTATTTGATTTTCTATGATTTCCTCAATTTCACAATTTCACAGAGATCTTCTTTCACAGTTTTTTTTAAATCTTGTTTTCTTGAATTTCACAGAAAGTCTTTACAAAAGAATTTCAAGAAAAATAAGAATAATAACCTAAGAAAATACCTGGTTTCCTGTGCTTGAAGATTTGGCTGTTGAAGATCTTGCCTGTAGCTTCCAATTCTTTCCCGCAAAGCCAATCCAAGAAAAATAACCAATAACCAATTTCCAACCTCCAAGATTCTTTAAAAGATCTTCTAAAAGAGATAACAACCCCAAACAGAGAGAATAATACCAATTCTTAAGAAATTTTGGGTTTTTACACACAGAGAAATAATTTTACCAGTGCCCAGAATATTTTCACCGAGGCAATAGAATAACCCCGTGCAATTTCCCGAGATCCTCAATATCCTCCGTGAAATATTTTAACAACCTTTGCCATTATGGCACTCATACACTTGTCGAGAAGTTGTTGAGAAAATATCTTCTCCACTTCTCGGCAAGTTTTGCCATTCAATATTTTTGCATGCAATTTCAAATAATCTATTTAATTTTAAAATTTGAAATTAATTTTCTTTCAAAACACATGCAACTTAATTAATTTTATTAAATTTAAAATTTAAAACTCATTTCACATACATATTCTAATTTTAATTTATTTAAATATAATATAATCTATGCACTTAATAATTTAATCTGATTAATTAATTTATTTAATTAAATAGTTAAATCCTTTTAAAGATTAACTATTCAACTAATTAAACTAACTAATGTATTAAATAATTAAGTAAATAAATTTCAATTATATTTAAATATTAATTTTAAAAACAATAAATAAAACACAATAATCAACATTAAACATAAGCAAATTTACCTTTTTCAAGAACGATTTAACCAACAGAAACACATTACAAAACAACCTATGACTCAAAACTGAAAACTGACATTGTACTAAATCTAAGGTTAAAGACCGGACTAGGATTAACCTAACTACTATCTCCCATTCAACATTTTCCGTTGAGTCTTGACACGCTCAGACCTGATTACACAAGTGGAGTCGGTGTCATGTACCTGCAATCCTGCAACCAAGCAAACAATGTACATGCATATATATATATATATAAAGCAGTAAACAGGCACACCGTGCGGAGAAAGTCACAGATATCGCAGGGCACTCGCAAGCGAGTGATGCGATTCTGTTCTCCACACCAATACACTCACAGAAGACTGACTCAATACATGTTGTTAGTCCATCATAAGCATATGCATATCCATAAACAACTGAAATAACCATCTACACTAAATCATATCAAGTCTGAAAACAGCCAAAGCGTCACACAAAGGTATCATGTCACACAATAATCCATCGTAAACAAAGATGTCAAATATCAATATCAGAATCATGAATCTCAAAATATCAACAAACTCGCGAGCGGACTCAGGGATAAAGTTCCCTCATGCGTAAGCATCCTCCCGGTGGTGAAGCCTGGGTGGCTAGGATCCCATTGGACCCTCACACGATCAACGTCGACCCACGAGGCCAGAAGCGTCCGGTCGAAGAATGGCCACGGGCTCCAAAGCGGTTGCCGAATCCTCTACGTAATGCATTCCAATCAAGTACATGAGATATGTGGGATGATATGGTCTAAGTCTTGACACATGAAAACATCATGAATCACGAGACAAGCGGGTGGTAAAGGCGGTCGATATGCCATGGGACCAATTCTCTCTAAGATCTCGAATGGTCCAACAAAATGAGGCACAAGCTTAGAGCCTTTTCCATAATGGATTGGACTCTTTCGCGGTCGCACTTGAAGAAACACTCTATCACCAACAGCGAACTGTCGATCAATCCTATGTGCATCGGCATATTTTTTTTGCCTATCCTGAGCTGCAATCAAATGCTCTCTAATACGGTCAACCTGTTGCTCCATGTCTCGAAGCATCTCAGGTCCTAATAGTACTCTATCCTCTAGTCGATCCCAACTAAGTGGAGTGCGACAAGGATGACCGTATAATGCCTGATATGGTGGCATACCTATGGAACTCTGATATCCATTGTTATAAGCGAATTCTACTAAGTACAAGAAATCCTCCCAACGTGATTGTTGGTCCATTACGTACATCCTGAGCATATCCTCTAATATTTGGTTTACTCTTTCAGTTTGACCATCAGTTTGAGGATGATAAAATTTGAACTAAAGTTTAGCGTGTACCCACAATGCGTTGCAAGGAAGTCCATAAAATTTGGAAGTGAATCACGGGGATCTCTGTCCAGATATGATCCTCTGAGGAATTCCATGCAATCTATGATGTTTTCCATGAATATCTAACTCACCCGGAGTGAAGCGTTATATGGCCGAGCGTCACGGTGAAAAGTGAGCTACTTTAGTCAAATGGTCAACAGTTACCATAATGGCATCATGTCGACGTGATGACATAGGTAACCCCACAATAAAATCGATGGATATAATATCCCATTTCCATTCAGGAATGAGATGTGGCTGCAATAATCCAGCAGGATGATGATGCTCAGCTTTAACTCGCTGGCATTCAAGACATCTCAATACATAATCAGCAATATCACGTTTCATACCAGGCCAGAAATACAATTGCCTAAGATCGGCATGCATTTTCTTGACACCTGGATGAGCTGAATATGGAGCTCTATGAGCTTCAGTCATGATTAATGTACCAAGACTCTCTACATGAGGTACATAAATGCGACCTAAATGTCGTAATATACCATCCGATTCTAGGACATAACCTTCAAATCGACCTTCTAAAGATCTACCCGATTCAATCTCCAACTTCACTTCCTGATATAATCTATCAGTAGGAAGTGCAGCTACTATTTGACCTCTCAAATCTACTTCAAGAGTAGTAGCAAAGATCTCATGTCGACGTCGGCTAAGAGCGTCAGCCACTACGTTCTCTTTGCCTTGAACATACTTTACTTCAAAATCGTACTCACACAAGAACTCCATCCACCGTCTTTGCCTAGCATTCAAGTTAGGTTGCGTAAAAATATACTGCAAACTACGGTGATCAGTATGAAGTTCAAAGTGATGACCTAATAGAAAATGTCTCCAACGAACTAATGCATGCACTACTACAGCTAGTTCTAGGTCATGAGTAGGATAGTTTAATTCGTGGTCCTTGAGTTTGCGAGACTCATAGGCAACCACACGCCCATCTTGCATCAAGACTGCTCCCAAACCCTCTAAAGATGCATCCGCACAAACTACGAAATCCTTAGTAGGATCAGGAACAATAAGTATAGGCGCATTAGTTAACTTTTCTTTAAGTGTTTGAAAAGCTAACTGACACTGTTCTGTCCAAACAAACTTCTTCCCTTTCCTCTGAAGAGAAGTAATAGGATGACCGATCCTAGAAAAACCCTCTACAAAATGTCTATAGTAGCCAGCTAGACCCATAAAACTACGAATTTCACCTACATTAGTAGGTGCGGGCCAATCAACTATGGCTTGGATCTTTGAAGGATCCACAGCAATACCTTTTCCAGATATCACATGTCCAAGGTATTTAATTTCAGGTTGAAAGAAGTCACACTTCTTCAGGTTTGCATACAATTGGTTTTCTCTTAAACATTGCAATACCTGTCTCAAGTGTTCTTCATGTTCCTTCATGTTCCTCGAATAGACTAAAATGTCATCGAGAAATACCAGGACAAAACGATCAAGGTATGTACGAAATACACCATTCATTAAACTCATGAATACCGAAGGTGCATTCGTTAACCCAAAGGGTACTACTGTGAATTCGTAATGCCCATAACGAGTTCGGAAAGCAGTTTTATGAATGTCTGCTTCAGCTATACGTAATTGATGATAACCGGACTTCATATCAATTTTAGAGAACACATTAGCTCCCTTAACTTGATCAAAAAGATCATCGATTCTAGGCAAAGGATAACGATTCTTAATCGTAACCTTGTTCAATTGACGATAGTCAATGCACAGCCTAAGAGATCCGTCCTTCTTCTTTACGAAGATGACAGGTGCTCCCCAAGGGGATACACTTGGACGAATAAAACCCTTTTCTAAAAGTTCTTGTAACTGAATACGAAGTTCCTCCAACTCCTGAGTTGTCATTCTATAAGGAGCTCTAGATATAGGTTCAGCTCCAGGAATTAGGTCAACTCTAAAGTCAATATCCCTCTTCGGTGGCATTCCAGGAATGTCATCGGGAAACACATCCGCAAATTCCCTAAGAATAGGATGATCATCAAGAGATACCTCTCGACTCTCACCCTCATCTAAATCGGTAACTGTTGTTGCCAACAGTTGACATCCCTGACGAAGACATCTCTTTAATTGCATAGCAGATATCATCCGCAAAGAGATAGGTCTTTGAATACCTACGATTTCAACTTTCACACCTAAATCATCCATGCAACTAACTGTCTTAAGTCGACAGTCAATTACAGCATGATAAGATGCTAACCAATCCATACCTAGTACTATATCGTACGAACCTAAGGGAGTAACATATAAATCGACTAAGGTAGTTAACGTACCTATTTTAAGTTCACAGTTATGTACTAAGTTATCTACTGCTACTTTCACCCCAGAGGCGAATTCAACTTGCCATTTACCACCTTGTTTTACCGCCACAAGACCACAATGGTCAACAATGGATGGTGAAATAAAGGAGTCAGTGGCTCCAGAATCAAAAAGTATAGATACATTAACACCATTTAACTTACCTGAAGATTCGACCACCGTATTCTAGTGATCGGCTTGGCGGTCATTAACCGCTGCATATACTGTATGAGCTCGTCCTGCATCGCCCACCGTAGGCTCTGAAACCGTAGGTCGAGGCCCATAACCAGTAGAACCTCTCATCGGACACTACCTAGCTATGTGCCCATGCTGCCCACATGAATAACAACCTGTGCCTGTGCCTCTACCAAATCCTCTGCCACCCGAAGGTGCATTGGACTGCTGATAACTACCCCTACTGACGGTAGACTGAGCACTCTGTGCAGGCTGATCCTGCCTATTGCGCTTGTTGCGCCACCAGTTATGACCCTTTCCTGATTGAGG
>VDFB02370221.1:0-27732 GCA_007258455.2 Sequoia sempervirens
TATATAATAATACTTAATATCACGGAGACTTCATAGCGCAAGGCAAAAATAGATTGAAGAATATAAAAAATATACATTTATCTTCTCTATAATAACATTCTCTCACCTTATAATAAAATAATATCTATAACACTAATACAAAATATTTTACACAATTTTCCTTAGCATTTTTACAATTTTTTAAAAAATGTCTAACTCTTTTAAAGATAAAAAATCAAAGAATATAGAAATGTTTACAATGGTAATGCAATCCACTGCAAACATTGAACTGAGCATTCTACCCAAAAAAATCCCTTGTAACACCACTTTTTGTCATCCCCTTTGTAGATTATTCTAATACACATATGTTTAGCCATAGAGAATGAATTTATCCTTTTAACAAAGCAATTCTTATGCCAAAAGTAGTAAGAATGAAAAATTCTCACATGATCCATGTTCAAATCAAGACCCTTTTTATAGGGTATCAAATTAAAGATTCTTTTCTTTTAGTGAGACATATCCTTGGAGAAGAAGATTTCTCTAACTATAATAAAGCTCCATACTCATGATTAGGTCTAGTACTACTTACACTTTGATGTTTGTTTTTTAAAAGAATTGGATGCCTCCTCTAGGTGGTAAGTACACATCTAGAACATAAGGAATCAATAAGCCCAAAAGTTTTACGCATGCAAAGCTTAAAGTAAAAGGCACGACATAATTAAGAACTATAAAGTGACATGTGGTTAAACACAATGCATATATTCCCTCACAAATCTTTATCATAAACTACTATGCCTTCTTGCATAATTTGGATTTTCTCCTTTTCGTAAAGTGCATGCAAATAAATCCAGAGCAACTTGTGTTACGTTGAGGTGCTCCATTCTCTTATGGATAAAGGTACATAAATACAATGAGATAAGAATTAAAAAGATCAAACAGTTTTTTTCTCTTAAAGTTTCTTATTTTTTTAAGTTATGGAGTTGTCATTTGCAACCTTTTTTTATAAATAATTTTTATTCTTTTTGTAATATAAGAGGTGGTTTCGTTTTGCAATTTGATATGGGCGCACGAGTCATAGGCTAAACCTCTTTTTCTAAGAGTCAAGGAATGAGGGGTATCCATTCCACCAAATTTATCTAGGGCACGATCCCGATCTCTTCCCTTAGAGTACAATCACAATCTTATTTTTAATAGTGATTGATTTTAGAACTTTTTTTTAGTGATTTTTTTGAGTCATTCAACTTCAACAATAGAACATAGATCACTCCACTGTTTTTTCTTTTTTGAGTGAAGATGAATAGAATACACATAGGCCCTCTTAAAATATTTATGTTTATTAATCAATTAATTAATCAATAATATAATTAATTTACATAGATAAGTTGTGTCTAGATAAGGTATTGAAACAAATATTGAAATCAATAAAGATAGAAAGAGGTGCTTAGTCATGTATGTAATATATTGAAACATATGCTTTTGTGAACCATCTTGGACTTTTGCTATCAGATCTATAGTAGTGGAGCTTTGATAAATTGAAAACTAATCTACACTTTGTTAAGTTTCAAACTCACATGTGTGGTTTTGATATGTACATTTGTAGCTTTGAACTTAATTTCTTGTTTCTTTAAATATATATTCATGCATGTATTCAAACACAAGCACAAATCAAGATGCATCTACAACAATCACTAATTTTTTATTGTTTCACTTCTACTTGCTAAGTTCACTTTCATGATTGTAAAGTTTTCACAAACTCAAATTTATACCAAAGCAAGATTGAATTAATTTATAGAATAGTGTCATGCATATTGATAAGAGTTTTTTTTGGTATTTAACAATGCAAAATTATAAAGAATAAAAAGGTCTTGTCAAGTTGAGGATTTTCTTCATCATAACAAAACCTTTTTTATGTGTTAATAAATCAATTTACAACATTATTAACAATATATATATTTATTTAAATTTCAAATTAAATATTCCATTTAATTTATTTAGTTTTCATAAATTTAATTTTTACATTTATTATTTAGACATATCTAAATCATAAGCTTTTGGTATTATTTATTTAATTAGTCTAGATGACATTATAGTGGAAAGTTGTTTATACCCTTATAATATTTAAGAGAATTTTATCATAGGTACATTTGTCTCTCTTAGTGTTATAGTGATATGTTTTACATAATGTTAATCATGATTAAGTTTGATTCATTTAATGGGGCTCCCAAATAAATTATAAATTTAGATAAATATTTTATTAGATTTTGTTTTAGTAGCATCTTTAGATCTCATTTAAAGAAGATTAAGTAGCCACCTCATGCATTATCATATATTTAAAGTCAACTTGAACATATATTCAACATTTTAATTATATTGAGTCTTTTGTTTCAATATGGATCATATTGAACTGAATGAAGTCAGCATTATTATTGAAAATAAATAAAAATGATAAATTTATGTAAAGAGAAGATGATTTTAAAACTAGGGAAAAAATTACTAGTCCATTAGGGTTATGATGTTTTATATTTTTCAGTGTGTTGTTGAGGGATTGAGAGATGGGATTATCACAAAATGATTTGTAGAGAAGAAAAGGATATTATGATATCATAGGGATGAATAAGGGGATTTAGAATATTTTGAAATTGTCAAAGATAAGTTTTAAATCTTTAGAGTGAGGACAACTTCACTTTATTGTTTTACAAATGTAGTAAATTCACCATTTATTATAATTAATGTTTCATATAGTGTGGCTAATACTATAATAACATAGTGAATGTATCATTGTTCTTTAGTGAAATCAATAATTTGATCAAAATATAAATTAAATACAAAATACAAAGTTTTTGTCATTTAATTTTATAATTTATTATTTTTAATATTTTATTTGTTGTAGATGGGAGGTAAGAAGATCATCATATAATATTATTATATAAAATGTATGAGAGGGATCAATCTTTTGTATGGTATTTTCAATTCCATCTTGTCACAGTAATAGGTATAGTTGTAGGGATTTTTGTTGTGGCAAGGGTGTTGCAAGTGATGTAGGAGCTATATTATGTTTTTGGAGCTCATATATGTTACTAGGACATTATATACATCTATAAATTATTATTCATATAATTTGATCATCTTTTTGGACTTAGTCTAGCAAGATCTTTCCCCTTAAATGGTTTCATTAGCATAAATTTATGTGTCTTACATCTTTGTGTGATGTTGAGCATGTTTTATTCATTGTTTATGATGTTTTCCATGTTAGTTTCTTTGATATTCATGTGATATTTGTGTTGCTGACCATCAAAAACTAATTAATATATGAATGTAGAGGTTTTGTGAAGAAAGTGTAAGTAGATATACATTCTGGAAATAATATGTAAGGGATACTGTCCTTATTTACAAATCAAGTGGTATCAAAGTAGTTGGTTCCTTTGGGAAGGTGAATTTTGCAATTTGTGTAAGTGAATGACATCGACAAGATCAAGTGGAGATAAATATTTATTACCTTTTGAGCCTAATATTAGTAAACAAGAGTTGTTGATATAAGTAATAATGGAAAGGGAAGTTGAGGATGATGAGGAAGTAAGCTTCCAAAAACTTTAAGGAGATGTTATAATAATTTTCAACATAAAGGAGAAGGTGAATGGAATTAAAAGTATGTTGCTTCTTCTAATAGATAGGATTAGAATCCAAAAGAACATGGGAATGAAGAAGAAATTGAGAAACTAGAACAAGATAAAGGAGAGACCTAATATGTAAATTTATTCAAAGTCGAGGCAAAGTTCAACATATACCTCCTACAATGCTAAGATTACTATTAAGAAGTTTGATCAATGGGAATATTAGATGGAGGTGTACTTTAGTTTACATAAAATATCTTCTTGTCAAAAAAATCCCTTACTAGTTAAACCTTTTTAGGCATGCCATTACTTAGTATGAGACTTATGAAAACTATTTGGAGGTTTCAAAAGTGCCACCTATTTCTACGGGGTGATTTTAACATGTTATTAATTTCACCATATATGTCATGAAGAAGGGTGAGTTATATAATAACATTATTTAACTTAAAAATAAGGGAAAATTATGTAGGATTATACAAGTTAACTCAAGATGAGTTTTTCAACTTGTTAAGGACATAATTGATCTTGATTTTTTGATAAAAATGTTGGTGGGTTGCTTGATCACTTGAAAATATTTGTAGATAAGGTTTGTATCCAAGAACACTACTTTGACCTATAAAAGAAGTGGAACTCTTCCTACAAGCACAAATAGTGTGAAAATAAACAATGCCATAGAAATAAGAATGTTTTCTCCATTGTGAATCAAAATGGAAAAGATAAAATAAATTTTCATTGCTCACGTTATGACAAAGAGGGGAATCCAAAAGATAGGTTGGAAGTTGCATCTATAATTTGTGGTTCAAACAACCATTTTTTATGTTTTATAGTTAACAAGGGAGTGTATAAGGTTTTTATTAACCCACATAGATGATAAGTTCTCCCATTACTACTCCAAGTGATGGTGTAAGTAAAAGGTAAGAAAGTGATATGTTTGATTGATGTTTGCAATCATATATTATTTTGAATAGGTTGGATATTGAATTAGGATTATAGGTTATGAGAAATCCATAACCATATACTTTGGGTTGGTTGCAACATGGATTAGATATGGAAGTGGTGATGTAATAAAATTTTATGGTTTGGTCTACACATAAAGATAAAAATGAGGTACTATTTGATTTTTTACATTATATGTAAGTGATCCAATTCTTGAGAGTACACATTTGTACATAAAAATATTGTTAGTTATATAAAAAATATTTAATTAAAAATTGCATTGAATGGGAAAGAGTTTTTCTTGAATTAATATGACCTAGAAATTTTAATATTAACAGTAATACAACTTCAAATTGCAAGAGAATAATTAGTGATAATGGTAGAATAATTTTCTTAGTGTTGCAAGAAAAATAACTACCCAAAGAAGCTAATGGTGGAGCTAGAAAGGTTTAGAAGTGTGGAGAGAAATAAATACGATAGCATGAATATTATTTTGTGAAAGAAAATGTGTTTTAAGAATGAAAAGGGGTATGGGATCAGTTTAAAACCTTTAAGGGTTGTCAAATTTTCTTTTGTTAATGATGGTGTGTGGTGTGTACTGATCAAGAGGCAATCTTGCACAATTTTTAGTTCATCTTTGTGTGAAATATGATTTGGATGTTGCAAAGAGTTATAATGGGGACATGAGGCTAAGTGCTCATCATTATTAACCAGGTTAGCAATATTTTATAGACCAAAATACTCCCTATTGTGGATATGTGATCTAAAAATTTGGGTCAAAACCTATTAGACTATTGGGTTCATGGTATTCTAAATTTATTAGCATTTCTTTGTGCTCATAAAATAATGATGTTGTGCAAAGTGGAGAAGGGTGTATAATATCATAGGGATGACTATGGTGATTCAAAGCATCTCAAGAATTGATAAAGGTATTTTTCCAACCTTCAACATGAATATAACTTCATCTATGGGGAATTCATCACTTTGCATAAGCAATTTATTCACCATCTACCATGGTGAATGATCCTAGAACATAGAGAACACTTCATATATTACTAAAATGTGTAAAGACCATCTGATGGAACCAAAAATTCACTAAATTATAGATAGAATGTGAATGATGAAGAATTTTTGTCATTTGGAGTTCTAAGATTTCATTTGATCTTCTATTTTTAATGGATGGGGGGATTAAAGGATTTCCATATAATATTGCTACAAAAAGTATTAGAGAGAAGGATATTTTTTCCATGGTGGATTTTAATCCATCTTATGATGATAACAAGGTGATAGGGGTCCTATAGGAATTGCAATATATTTTTGTAGTTGGAGCTCAAATATGTGAAAGGAATTGTATGCATTTGTAAGCTTTTATTTTGAGGAGATGTTGGTATTACTCTTGCTATAATTTTACCTATTGAAGAGTTTTCCATGTTAAACTCATGCATCTTATATTATTTTGTGATGCTCAACATATGTTTTCATTTTTATGATGTTTTCCATGTTGATTTATGTAATATGTATGCGGTATTTTTTATTGTATATTCAAAAAGGTTAACATATGTATGTTAGAAATCTAATGAAGAAATTGTGAGTAGATGTCCATTATTGAAAAAATATGTGAGGGATACTTCGCTTGTGTACAAATTAGAAGAAATGTTAAAGAACATTATATATTATAGAAAGAAATAATGGCACATTTATAGTTTTACAAAAATACTAGTGCATTTATAGTGGTGAATAAATAGAATAAATTTATTTACTAAATTTATATTTAACAAATATAATAAATACAATCCAATTAACCTAATTATATTTGCGATAGATTTTATGAATTTTATAAAATTTATAAATTAAAAGTGAAAGTACATAGTTTATTTTGATGGTTGATAGATGATTATCCATTATTTTGATCACAACCTTTGAATTGTATCTCAAATTTAAATAAAATTTTATGCACCAAAAGAAAAATGATAAGGTTTGAATTGGTTCATTGTCATAATTTGATTAGGATCAAGTATAGCCATGAAAATGAAATAGATTAAATATACGCATACATGGATATGAACTTTGACCAACAAAAAAAACCTATAATCTACAAACAAAGATTTATCTTGATATATAGATATAATAAAATGTTGGGGGTGTTCAAATATACCTTTATAATGTTTTGAGTATTTTTTCCTTATAACATGCCACATTGGTTGACTTAATGACTTTATTTCAACCAATGACTCTATAAAATAATAGAAGACAATAAGCAAAAATGATTATAAATGATGTTGATGTGGCTATAAGAAAAGCTAAATGATTAAGGATTTTGAATTGATACAACTAGAATTTAATACAATTGGTATTGGAGTTACTCAATGTAAGAGCTACACTTTTTCATATATTTATGCAATAATAGATGTGTAAATTTCAATAAGATTGATAAGTGATATTTTTTTGATAAATAGACATAGTAGGGTTCTCCTTACAATGGATGGATTAGGGACCCAATTATTTTTTAAATGATATAGGCATGTTGTCTTTTATACCTAAATTAGATAAGGAATTTGAATTCTTTGACACAAGAAATAATGGATAATGATTAATTGCAAGTGGCTAGGTTAGGCCTAGGTAGAAATTTAAATTTTGAACAAGCGGCTCCTATCTATGCTATAGAAATGACCTAGGTTGTTTATATGCCTATTCATTTGACACAAGAATACAAGCTAATAACCTAAGAGATAAACAATGTCTAAGAGGGATTTATATTATTTTGAGATTCAACTTGAGAATTTGGGTCAAATGGGAGCCAAATATAATATGGATCCTAGGTGGTCTATGGGGAAAAACAATATTGATAAATATTGAGTATAGAACATATAAAGGAAACTAATCAACACACAATATAGATATAAAAATAGAATAATTTAGCAAATATGTATGCTACTTATATTCATAATAAAAAATGAATAGGGTAAATAGATTTTATAGATTTATTTGTAGGGAATGAAGATTCCAAGGACCAAAAAAGGGTCAACACCTCAAACTATTTTTCTTACAACTATTTACTTATACTTCCTCTTTCAATGTGAAGAGATGAATGAATACACATTTTACATTATAGTTACAAATGAGAAGTTGTAATGACTCATCCTAAACCACTAACCTTCTAAATACTTGTTATTTTGAGAGTTATAATAGTTGGGATTTGATTTTAAGGATAGAGAAGTCCACATGTATAAATCTGTTAATTTGTTTAGGTATCATAACATATGAAAAAGGGAACCCAATTTTTAATGTCTAAACCTAGGATTGTTTTTTGATCATTTTTCAAAGGTACATTAGGATGCAATTCAATGAGGTGTTTTGATTGACTTTCAACCATCAAGGTGAGTCAATTAGATCTTGGTCTGATCTTTTGAGCCTTAGAAATGGACTCAAATTGATTTGCTATAATTAACCTAATTAGAATATATGCCCTAATATGTAAAATGCAGGATCTCGATAATGCACAGACTGAAACAACAATTTGTAGGAAGACCTAGGAAGTGCAAAGGACTATGTACCTGCCCAAAAAATTGGTTTCAACCCTTGTAGGAGGACATAGGAATCCTAGGGAATATGGGTCCTTGTAGGGTTGTTCTACTCAACTTTTTTAGTCCTCTAATGTCAAATCTAAGGTCTTTGTTTTTGCGTGTAGAGTTTTCAGATCACTGGTAGATAATTTTGTAAGTGAGTTTTCGTGAGTTGACAAGATGTAATGCTTCAATTGAAACAATGAACTATTTATCTTCAATCTTCCTTCAATCCTCTCTAAACCTAAAACCCGCACATTCAAAGAGAGGGAAAATGTTGGGCCATTTAGGGGCTTTCCTCATTCAAACCTTGTGTAAGTGTTTCCACTTGCACCATGGCAATGTCAATGATAAATGATAATGGATAAGAAGGAATGATGAAATCACAAAGTGTTGCAACTCACCACCCTTCAATGGCTTTGTTGAAGGAATAAAGTCATGTGCATCACCTCAAGGTCTTGGATCTTGCTTTCTTGATTACTTGAATTGCTTTGGAGACATAAAAAAAGGGTTAGTCTTCATAAAACAATGATAATATGACAACATGAACTCGCATACACTTTGGCATGATGCTTAGATCTTGAATTTTGGCAATAAATCTCTTAAATGTTGCTCTTAACTTGCTTTTGACAATATTTCTTGCTCATAAATTGTCCTTCTTCCTTCTTCTAGTTTCAAATGGTGAAAAGACTAGGTATCTATAGACATTTATTCAATTTCCTAAAATTTAGATCCTAATAGCCGACATTTTCAAGGTGGGTTTCAAATATTAAAATGCCAACACTGACATATCAAAAATTGGTCCCTGATACAATAGGAGGACCCATACACCCTAGGGTGAATGAGTCTTGGCCCTATTTTCTATGATATTAAGTATCGGGGGAAAAATAATAATTGGATGAATTTGTTCAATTCTTGCAATTTCTCAAAAAGTAGTACAAATGGGCTATAAAATGCATAATTTAGGAAATTAGGGACCCAATTGAGCTCAATAATTTAGGGGGGACAAAACATAGGGTGAAATTATCAAGGTTGAAAATTTACGGCTCTATAGGTATACATGTGAAACTATGAAAATTCATGTACACTGGAACACAATAAAGAAGAAAATATTGGCATAAGATCATGTGTGGTGGTTCATGTCAACAACACATACACATCCATAATGGCATGTGATGAATCCATGTGCTATGTGTATGGTGTGCATGTTATAAAGGAGAGCTTGAAAGTTCCAAAGATTATCAAGGCTCATGAAATATTCTTAAAGTATTGTGTTTCTATGATATAATCCTTCACCCCTTCTTGAGAATCAATTTCCAATAATGTCTTGGTTAGATATTAAAACTAAACATGCAGCTACTAAATACTATACCACTTTACTTGATATGTATACCATATTACCTTAGCAATTATAAAAATATGATGCAAACCATTAAAAAAATATTGTGGTAATTTAAATTATTTCACCTTATAATACTAGGTGCAAGTGATCAATATCTAGTTCTAAAGGGTGTTGAGTTGATGTTTTCTTAATAAGAGAAAATAATGGCTTGAGTATTTCCATGTTGAACACTAGATTTAAGCCCAATAATTATGGGAGATTGAGAATAAATACATTCTCACCAACTTCATGCAAAATGGTGTATCGATCATAACACATAGGCTTTATCTTTTGGTGTAGAAACTTGAATCATTTCTTCTAAAGATGCAACAAAAAATTATTACATGTCATCAATGAGTTAGGTGTGTGGTGTATTTCAAGATTCTCATACTATTGTTGCTCACATGAAAGAGTTGTTGAACCTCTTAGTGAACATTAAATTTGCTACAAAAATTAATACTCTATCTATTCCTATGTACACAACTCCAAGTGTTTTAGTGCCCAATAAGATATGTCTAGGGGTTTTGTATGTTTAAGTCTAATACATGGCTAGAAAGGACTATGTCTTATTGAACTATGAAAAGTTATATTGTATAGTAGGTTTTCATCCCAAGTGTGTAAATGTGCATGATTATAAAAATGCAATAGGTACAAAATGATGTGATTCACCACCTCCACTTAACCATTTTTCTATGGATGAAAGGTTGTGGACCAATCCAATTGTATATCCAATATCTCCCACAAAGATTGCCAAAATGTGTTGATAAGTTTTGAATTATAATCAAACATAATAAATGCGGCTAGCCTAAAATGTACCTACATGTGAAGGTGGAATCCTAAGGGCACAACTCATCTTTTGGCCTAAGTGAGCCATCCAAATTAATATTTTTAGCTATTTTTTCATCTTTTTCAATTCTAGCAAGAAAATCATTAAGAAAATACTTATTTATGAGATTTTGTATGTAGTTTCTAAATCTATTAATTTTAATTTTAAAAATAATTTATCTCATTTTAAAAATATTTTTTAATAAATTATTTCTTATACTTTATAATATTTTTAATTAGTAATATTTCCCCATAACACTTAACTTAAGATAGAAATAAGATTAATTTATGATTTCTTAAAACATAGATCATTAACAGTGGTGTTTAGGGAACACATATTTTTTTGTAATTTTTTGTTGTATACATTAATTATTATTAATTTTTAAATTAAGATTAATTATAAGTTAGACATATTTTCCTATAATGCATAATTTTTTTTATTTAAATTAATTTAAAAAAAAAATTGGACATCAATATAGAGCATAGTCATATTTTTTATATCTTTCTATTATTTTCTATTTTTCCACATGTGTTGAACAAAGGTCTTTATGTTTGGTTAAAATCCTATGTTGATTAGAAAACATAAATAAATATAATTATTAAAAATTATACTTTTTGGAGAGCTTGCTAAAGGGGCTACATTGATAAAAAAATTATGTCATGACAACTTTGTCTAATTGTAGAAAATGTAGCTCAATTAAAAAAATAAAACAAGATGTTAATATGAAAAATCGGTGTCACTTAAGTTATTTATAATGAATGACCTTTGATCAAAGGTTCTTCATTAGAACATGATCTTCAATCAAAGGTCCCTAATTAGAAGGCCATCCTTTTAAAATAAGCAATAAAAATATTTTAATGTTAAAAAAGAGACCTTTGGTTGAAAATACCTTCTATTGAAGGCTAATAACATGCGATGTTTCTAGGACCTTCAATAAAAGGTCATTCGAATAAATAAAAATATTTATTTAGAGGTGTTCTAAATTTTCATCCTTATAAAACACATTTTTTAAATGGCCTATTGAGAATTGTGACTTAAATTACTAGCTTGATCACTTCCTAGAGCAGTTTTGTTTTCCTCCTTCATCAGTCTGCGTTAAGTCGCTAGTTTTTAGGTTTATCTAACTAAAGTCGCGGGGTTCTGAAGTTTCTTAACCTCCCAACTTAGTGACTATGGAGGGAATGCTACTTCCTTTGTTGTCAGCTTGTCACGGGTTTTGGGAACTTTGTAACCTCTGACGTGAGGTTTTGAAGTTCAGGTTTTGAGCGATGGAGTGATCCTTGTGTCAGTGTGTTGCGGGTTTTGAGAACTTAACCTCTTACTTGAGGTTTGGAAGTTCAAGTTTTGTCAATGATAGGGCAATCCCTTGCTCCCGATGGGATTCACGGGTTAGGAACTTCACAACCTACGCCATGAGTTTTGAAGTTGATCTTCAATGATATGGCGACTTGGATCTTGCTGATAGTTGTAGGAACCATTGTGGGACTGATAAGGTTAGCAGGTGGATCCGTAAGCCAAGGTCCCATTAAATTAAGCGATGACATGGGGGACAAATGGCATGTGGGCCCATGTGCTCGATGAGATGGTAATGAATGTCTCTTCGACTAGGGGGTTAACCCTAAGTTCGACAGTGGAGATTTGTTTGACTACTTATCCAATGACCAGGATTGGATGTTGGATGATGGTGTTGGTGGTGTAGCTTGGTTTGAGGGAGCCCTAAGGGGTGTGATGGTTAGATAATTTCTATAGCCATAGAGAATAAGAATTCTCTTGTCTCTCGTGAGTCTCTTTGGTATCTCGTTGAGGCGATGGTAATGAGGTCAGCGAAGGGAGACAAACTCAAACTCAGGGTAGAGGCTAGATCTGTGAAGTACGAGAGATGTCTCTTCAGACTCGGAGAGCAAAATGTGGTGATAGTGAGGAAGCCCGGTAACGAGAAGGTGTGGTGGTCGAGAACTCTGAGGCCATCTGAAGATGAATCTGATGAAGCATACGATGAAATTTGGTATTCGTGGAAATTTGAGAGAATTAATGGCCCAGAAGTTAGGTAGACCATGAAGTTGAACAAAATTTGAGAGGTCAGTGGTGTTAAGGTGCTAAACAAGCCAAAGAGATTAAGTGTTAGATCTGGAACTTATAGAAATTTTGGAGTGCAAACAAATCAAGGTCATAAGAATGAAACATAAAGATTCGGGGATGTTGGATCTGCGAGGTCGAGGCGAATGCAAGAGTAGAGCTGAGAGATATTGGGCAGGACTAATAAGAACACGGATGTAGGTGTTGGGGCTGGAATGTTGTCATCTGGCGAGGCTGGGTGCCCTTACCCGAAGAATGTGAACTTTGAAGTGAAGGGCTAGGTTGGTTGAAGGGAGGCTAAAATTTGGGGAGAGTGGGCGGGTGGTTTGAGGAGAACTATTTTCACTATACATTGTGTGAGAGTGTTATGCTTGATTGTGAGGATTTTGAGCAGGTTAAGATGTCTATTTTTTCTAGATGGAACAAGATGTGTAAACTCTTTGTAAAGGCCATGAGCTTGATTTTGTATTGTAACTAATTTTGTTGTTGAATAATACAATGGCAATCTAGGATTTTGGAGTGTAGAGTTTTTTACCCGAAAGGGTTTTCCCTACGTATATTTGTGTGTTCTTTTATTTTTGCTTTATGTTGATTCACCACAAGTTGAATCTAGTTAATTCTACATGTTCTTTTCTCAAAGAGGGTTAATGTGGGAAATCAACTATGCCTATTTCCACTTTATGGCATAGTAGTTGTGTCTTTGAGGCAATGTGAAAGAATTAAAATCACTAAAGGCACTACTATTCTTAGATATTTCCATGTGAGATGACCACAATTCCCCAACATGGCCCACAAGTGAGACATGACCCAATACTTCTACCCATGATTCAAAAAGATTCATGTACTTTCATTCATTGTGATGCTTTCTTACAAGAAACCATGATGTACATATTAAAAATGTGTCCAAAAAAGATATTTATTTATTCTAGTGCTTTGTCATAGGTAGTTCACTTATGAAATCCACAATAATGAATTTGTAGTGCCTTAATGAAATATAAGAGGTTCATAAATCCTATGATCTTGATTTGTGGGATTGGAGATACAACATAAATTACAAGTATTATTATGGCACACAATTATTGCACACATGTGAGGCCAATAGATTTTTTTTGCAATGTTGCAAGAGTTTTGGTAACACCAAAGTGTCTAGCTATCTTGGCATAGTTCACCTCCTAGATGATTCATTGGAAATGTGCATCTTTGACATAAAGGTGTTTGATCTTGAAAATAAGCATATCACTTAGATGAAATTTACCAACCTATTTACCTTTGATAAGCATAATATAGATCTATGCAATATCTTGATCTATTGAGTAGGTGCTTTCCCTATCAATGAGGTTGTCTCCATGTAAGACCAACATTGTGATGAGTGTGTGGATCAATAGTAAGTTGAGGCAATATATTGCCTTATTTTCTTCCCCCTTCTTATCCTCAATAAAAAAATATAACTATTTTAGGTATTTCATCCACTTCATGTGTGCACATTCTCTATCTTCCTCTTTGTGTAAAAAAAAAGGAATGGATTATGATAAAAATGAATGAATATCACCTTACATAGAATGTAATGTTTCCACTTCTTAATAGCTTGAACAATATACAAGTATTTCTCATAGGTTGAATAGTATTACACTACTCATTTAATTTATATAGGTTCTTGGTGACTAGATGCTTATTTTGAGTCAATACTAGACCAAATTCATAAGAAAATGAATTCATCTAAATCTCAAATGGGTGTTCAATGTCAAAAAAATTTAGGATGGGTTCTACATATTCATTGGTTGAACTCCTCAAAATTGTGTTGATACATTGGATTTTAAATGAATGCTACCTTGGTGTGTTAGATTTGACTAAGAAACCAAAAAATGTACAAGAATATAAGGAAAAAAAATTGGTATAAGTTGATAGCTCTAAGAAAGATGCATAATTTAATGATGTTGCATAGAGTTAGCTAGTCTTAAATAATATTGATTTTCTTTGGATCTACATGTGGACCACTATATATTAACGTGTAGCTAAAATAATGGATTTTTGATGTGCTAAAGGCACACTTTCTAAATTTGGATTGTAAGTCATGTTGGTGTAGAGTATCTAGGGCACACAAGATTTAATCCACAAGCTCCTCTCAACTCTTTCTAAAGATGAGGATGTTAGTATATAATAAAAAAGGATTTGATTAAGGGTTATAGGATTTTGTTCATCAAGCTCATAAATTTTATTAGTGAATTGATCAAGATAAAGGGGATAACCATTCATTTTTACAATCCATCCTTGGTTTTGAATTTTATCCCCAAAACATCTTCATAATGAGCTAGTACCTTGTGATATCCTAACTTGAGGTTAATCTTTGAGAATAGTTGTGCACCATGGAGATATTCCAAGAGATCACCAATACATAAAAGAGGGAAATAATTCTTCACTATGATCTTGTTTAACATATGATAGTCATCCTTCTTTGGATTGGGGATTATTAGACTACCACATGACACACTAGTATCCTATAATAATTTGAGATTCATGACCATTTTTAGATATTTCAATATTCATTATTCTTTTGGTTCTTGGTAGGTAACTATCCTAAAGATGCTCAAAATGGCTACCTACCCATTTTCTTCCCTTTTTGACTCATTTTAAAACCTCTATTCATTCATTCTTGCATTCTCCTAACAATTTTCTTACTCTCTTTCTCTCCACTTTACCAAAATTGCATACTATGAAAAACCTCTAGAAATTCTATTGTTTCTAGATATCATTGATGTGAATGTTATTTTCATGCTCTCCAACTTTGTAGAGGTGTGATAGAAACATTTATATTCTAGCATTGTCCCTCTACCCTACTTCAAGTTTTGAAGGATACTTTGTTCTTGTTTTTTTGTTCCAACTTCTTTAATTTTCTCTGTTATTTCCATGGTTGCATCCTCGAAGTTGATATCTTTAGCATCTATAATTATATCCATATTAAATATAACTATTGTTCTTATTCATTTACATTATATAACATTTTTTATTTTATTTGTGTTGCTCCTTCTATCTCTATTCTCTAATATTATCAAAATATGCTATTATGGAGGTAGAAATACGAAAATAAGGATTTGACTTGAATGAAAACCCACAAATAGACAAAAAATATTTATTGTTCTTCTCTTGAGTTGTAGGTTCCATAGAAGAGGAAGATATTTCATCTTCTTTGAATTTGGTGATATCTATTCTTCTTCTTTTCATTTCATTTCATGAATTTATCTCAATAGACTATATTATTTTATTGTTATTTTTATTTATTCCATCATTGGTAATTTGTTGTGTACTCTCTAGTTCACTCTCTATACTTGTAGGTTAATTTTTTCTTAATAGACTAGAATTCTATTTTTTTAGCCACACAGGTCTACAATGTATCGCTTGGACATTTTCACTAAGCATTTGTGTCCAGCATAGTAATGCAGGAGCATCTAGGGGTACTAGAAATCTTGCATCACCAAAAATAATACTATTTTGTTTTGTTTTATTTTCAATAAGGGCTTAGAGGCTAGGTGAATAAATTTTTTGATTTGCAACTTTGTAAATTTCCCTTGGGGTGAAATTGTAATTGTAATTTTGGTGGGAATTGTGCATTTATGAACATTTTCTAAGGAAAAATTAGGAAAATACCCCTCTTGGGCATCCAAATTATTGTTGGAGACCATTTGGGGTGCATGTGCTTGCATGTGATTGCATTTTTGTGCCACACTATTTGCATGTTGTTGCATGACTATATTTGGAGCCATCGAGGCCACCGGGAGTCAAAGAAGGTGTCTTGATTGACCAAGATCATTGGCCAAAAGTTAGGTGCCCATGTGAAGGTGGTGAAGGAAATGAATTATTTAATATTTTATTGTCTTATCTCTCCTCAAGTTGGGTGTTGGAATTCTTGATGGTTTATGGTTGTTTTGGGAAACCAATGGCGGTTTCTTCTCACTCAATTTCTATATAATTATGCTTGCTCATTTGGAGGGGGAATTTTAGAGAATTTGTGGTTGTATACCCATATGCTTTTGGAATGATACCAAAATGTTGTAGATTTTTGTATGTATGAAGCTCGGATTGTAAGGAAGCCCATGAGCTTCAATTTGATGTAATCATTTTATGATTTAAGAAAATAAGAATGTTGCTGATTTTCTTTTTTAAAATCTAAATTTTAATGGCATATTGCAGCCATCTTGCAAGTCTCTTTAGTTTGATTTCAGATTTGTAAGGGGAGTCCCCTTCATTAGTGGTATTAGAGCGGGAGTTCCTGAGAGTGTAGGTAAAAGCACCGCTTGGAGGCAATTTGCACCAAGACCTGGGGGTGGAGAGTGTGTGGATTTTGTTTGTACATGGATGTGCAACCTACAAGAAGACATTTTTAGAGGATTTGAGGAACTGAGTTCCCATTATTGTAAACAAATCACTGAAGGAGGTAGTTTACAATAATATTGATGAATATTGAAAGATGGATTTGTAAACAAATTGCCAAAAGAGGCAGTTTACATAAGTAAAACTTGAAGATTTGAAGATTTGTGTTGAGGCTTTGTGAGGCCTTGAAAATGGAAAAGAGAAAGAAGAAAATAACTTTTTTCATTGGATGGATTTTGAGGATTCTTGGACTTGAGAAAATTAGACAGAGAATTAGAGAGAGAGAGTAAGAAGAAATAAGAGTTAGGATGATAGAATTGAAGAAAAAAGTGGATGAATTAAGAAAAGAGATTGAAAGGAGAAAATGAGAAAAGAGAAGATTTGAAGGTAATTTTGATTATCCTTCTAATGATATTTTGATTGCAGGAAAGAAAGATGTAGTAGAGTGTCAAACAAGTGGCATAGAGGAAGAAAAAGAAGATGAAAGCGAAGAAATTGATGAACCTAAAGTTGAAGAATTTCTATTGGAAGACATGAAGGATAAAATTATAGAGGTTACAACAACAAAAAAATATTTGAGTATAATGGAGAACACTGAAGAAGAGGACACCAAAGTTGAAACAGTAAAAGAGGAGGTAAAACTTGCATTTTGTGAGTTAATTAGTGATTTTGATTTGCTTATGAATTATGTCAATGGAATGGGTGAATATGAGGAAGCTAAACATTTTGTTGCAGTAGTAAGGAAGAGAGGAATAATAGATTTTTGTTTGAATGATATGACAAGTAATAGTGAAGAAAGAATTCTAGCAGTGAAAGTTGCAGCAGAAGGCAATGAGGTAAAATCATATTTTAATGTATGTTTTGATGAGGCTAAGAGTGTAGAAATAGATAAATTTGTTGCATCAATTAATCAATTTGAGAAGGTTGAAATTGAGGAACAGGTGAATTCTTAGCAATAATATATCTTTCTAAAGGCATAAAAATAGTGAGATATCATGTTGAAGACAAGGTTGAAGTTGCAGTAGTGAATGGAACCAAGGTAAATTTCAATTTTTCTAAATATTATTCTAAAGAAGGATGTGAGTGTGATGAGGTTACATCAAAAGAGAATAGTAAATTATATTTTATTAAATTTGAGAATGATGATGATTTTCAAGTTATGGATGGGTTAGTTCAAGAAGATTCTGCTAGAAATTATTGGTATGCAAAGAAGGATTTGTATGGTGTTGCAAAGTTAAGTACAGGTGCAAATTGGTGGAGGTGGTTGGACTATGGTGGGTTGAATCCCACAAGATTGGTCAAGGATGTGAATTATGCTAGGAGGAAGTGGTCGATTTATGGTGGAAATGATTCCACATTCAGGAGATTGAGTGTAGAGCAGAGTTGTCAGAGAAGGGAACTTGTTCCAGTTAAGTGTTGGAAGAGGAGAAATAAGAATCAATTACAGGTACCAAATTTAGTGATGGAGTTTTTTGAGGATTACTTGTAATATGAAAGGGTGGTACTACCACTCAACTCCATTTTGTGCATCACCAAAAATAATGCTATTTTATTTTGGTTATTTTGAATAAGGTATTAGAGGCTAGGTGAATAAATATTTTTATTTGTAGCTTTGTAATTTTACCTTGGGGTGAAATTGTAATTGTAATTTTGGTGGGAGAATATTTTCTAAGGAAAAATTAGGAAAATACCCCTCTTGGGCATCCAAATTCTTGGTGGAGACCATTTGAGGTGCGTGTGCTTGCATGTTCAATTGCATTCCTTGCATGTGATTGCATATTTGTGCCACAATATTTGCATGTTGTTGCATGACCGTATTCGGAGCCATCGAGGCCACTGGGAGTTAAAGAAAGTGTCTTGATTGACCAAGATGATTGGCCAAAAGTTAGGAACCCATGTGAAGGTGGTGAAGGAAATTAATTATTTTATATTTCATTTTCTTATCTCTCCTCAATTTGGGTGTTGGAATTCTTGGTGATTTATGGAGGTTGTTTTTGGAAACCAATGGTGGTTTCTTCTCACTCAATTTCTATATAATGATGCTTGCTCATTTGGAGATGGGGACTTTTGGAGAATTTGTGGTTGTATACCTAGATGTTGTCAGAATGATGCTAGAATGTTGAAATTATGTCGCAAATTTTTGTAGGTATGAAGCTCAAATTGTAAGGAAGCTCGTGAGCTTCAATTTGATGTGATCATTTTATAATTTAAGAAAATAAGAATGTTGCTGATTTTCTTTCTTTAAATCTAAAATTTAGTGCCATATTGAAGTCATCTTGCAAGTCTCTTTATGTGTGTTTGATTTCAGATTTGTAAGGGGAGTCCCCTTCATCACATACTCAGCCTTAAACTTTAGCTCTAGGTTCCTCTTTATCAATATTTTCTATTTTTGTAATATATTAGTGAATTTTGTTATTATTTTTCTAATAATTAGTAGTATTTTACTTCTTTAAGTGTTTTAATTTTGCTAATGAAAAAAAATCTATTTATATATAAGGCACTTAAGGTTAATTAGCTTAATCCATTATGAGATAATTGTAGGTTAGTTCAAACATAGCCAATTAAAAAAGTGTAGGCAAGGAGAAAATGGAAAGGTTATTGATTTATATTTTGTTATTAATCTTTAATTTTTTATGATACCTTATGCAATATTAGATTCTTATGTGTAGAAAGTTTTCATTAGAACCATTTAGCCCTTAATTTGGTAAAATATTTTATTGATGAGATATCTATCATTCACATATTTGTGTACAAAAGATATACAAGATCATGCCAATATTTTTTTTGTGAAACTAAAGTGACATTAACTAATGCAACTCAACAAATTAATATGAATGACATCATTACATTAACATCATATCATAATCACATTATGACCTAAAAGTAACATTAATCATAACCCATTTACACACCTATCCACCATGGTCCCCTAACGTCGCTACTACGATACACCTACACTAACTAAGCCTATATAAATACATTTGATACACTAAAACACATACAGTTAATATTTTGAATGTAAATTATATTTCATACAACAAATTACATATGGTAACATAACTTAATTATATTTAAACCTTGTTTAACACTATGTTTATATGAACCTATTTCTAATCAACACTATGAAAGAGGTACAAAGAGACATATCACATCTACTACTAAATTAAGTTTATATGTATCATAAATACAACATTCTTATGCTAACATTTCCATTACATAATAAACAACAATAAATAGGTCTTCAAGACTACTTCAATCTATTTACATTTTCATTACAAGAATGCTACAACGTACAAGATATATTCATCTAAAAGGAATATATATAATAAATATTGAATACAATTTTTATGGAAATATCACCTGCACATAAATTTAACCATAGAATGAAGTGAAAGAAAAAACTCTCCATGTTGCGCATGAATTGCACCACCTAAACCCTAATGGATGGTTCGGAAATACCACCCTACCACGTGGAACCCTGAAGTCCACTCCCTCCATGCTAGGAGATAACACTAGGCCCCACACACAAGCAAACAAAAGAAATAACGAGTGGTTGACACTAACCATCCAATGAAGACTACCTAAACAAGAATCAACCAAAAATTACAAGGACTTCCACAAAGGCCTTAGGTACTTCTAAAGACCCAATCACATAACACAATAGATAAAAAAACTCAAAAGATTAGCATTATACCACGACACCACAATTAAACATATTACATTATTTTCACAATCTTATAACATGATAACCAACTTTAACTTAAAAATTCATAACCAAGACCAACAATGCACAACCTTGGTGCAAGTTTTTACACATACAAAAACTTCAACACAAGATCTCACAAACATGAAGGGATTTCCAACATGAAAATAGTAAACACATTCAAACAAAATGGTACAACACAATACAAATTAAATAATAGAGTTATACCCTCTAATACAACTTTTATAACTAAATTAATTATCACTTGACAATAGTCAAATCTGTCAACTATAAAATAACCATAAAATAGTCATATCAACTCAAAATCAAAATCTGTAAAATACCCATTTCAGATTTAGCCGTTAACTACTTAGCAACGCAGACGGAATTGATAAAAAATGAATCATAAATTCATAAAATGCAAAACAATAGACGACTCCCATAAAACCCTCTTTTCGGCAATACTCGATTACAGTCAAATGACAAAATGAGTAACCCAACGACCAAATTTATTTTTCTAAAATAAAATATTAAAAACTTAAATTAATTTAAGCCCTTTCAAATCCCTATAAATCTAAAATCTCAATCTTCCATTGGCTGATTATAGGGAGAAATAAAAATATTTGCAGTTATAGAGGAACAACTAGACAGCAATTGTTTCAACCATATCTCACAAACTACGATCTGAGTTTTTGAGATTTTTGGACAGAATTTAAACGACAACGAGATGGAAAAACCCCTTTAAAAATCTCACCAACCCAGTTCATAAAAATAGATTTATGGGCCACACAATCAGATCATTTTACTAGTAAAGAACAAAAATAACAAATATGTATTAATTTTTATTCTGGAATAAATAAATGTTTTATTCACACACAAAAATAAAACTATATAATATTTATTTTCAAAAATCAAAGAGGGAGAAATCAATCAAATTATTCATACACACCAAAAATAAAATTAAACAAAAGATATCAAAATCCAACCTGAATCCAATGCTTGGCAATAATAGGAATTTGATGCCGAGCTCCGAAAACTTTAACTTTCAAAACCCCCAAATTGCAACAACTTTCTCATGCTTCTTCCTCTTTGCAAGCATGGCAAAAACTCCCAGAAAATGAAGAATCCAAAAACCAAAATGAACTCCAGAACCAAATCACCAAAAAAAATAAGAGAAAACCCTCTCCCTAAAAATAAATAAAATAACTTCCCATGCATTGGCTCTTTCCTTTTTTTTTCTTGCCCATGCATTGGCTCTTTTTAACTTCCATTTTCGTCACTTTTCAAAAATGAAGTAATTAGAGTAGGTTTAAGACTTTAAAAATGAGATTTAAGGAAATAAAAACACCTCTAACCCATAAGGCTATCACCTAGGAAACATTTTGAACCATTAAAACCACATAAAGACTTCATAAAACATAAATTAAGTGACAATTTTAATAAAATGAATCAAAAGACTAATAAGACAAAAATTATATCCAAACAAAAGTAAAACAAACATTATTCAATAAATAATAACCAAATATCAAATAATCAATAAGCAAATCACATGATAATAATAAACAATAATTAAATAATATTTTTCCAAAATAATAACATATTAGTATATGCATAATAATATTATGACTTATTAACATAATCCCATGACAATATTAAATCACACCCTTAGCAATAATAATAATAATAATAACCAATACCCACTCACACTATAAATGATAATATATAATAACATAATAACACATTAACATAAATAAATATATCACTTATGAATAACATTAGATCACACCTCAACACATTAATAAAAATTATAATAACAACTAACATATTGATTCAATCTCTATCTTCACCCAAATAATCCATAAACCAGAGTAAGACATAAACCATGAAATAACTTCACATGAAAGAGAAACATTCACATCAAAACATAAATAACACTAATCACAATCCCATAAGAAACATTCACATAAATGCAACACTCCAACCATAGGGTAAAAGAGATCGGGCATTGTCCTATGACAACCCAAAAAAGGTGGTCACATATTAAATCAATTTTTCCTAATTAGGGACAATTACTAGGGTTAGGTTATAACTTGGGCCTAGATGTTATCTCCTCAACCACCATTGGGATTAGAGGCATGCTTAGACCTGCTAATTCAGGTGGAGATGTAGCCTAGTATCTGTTCACTCAAACATACAAATTAGAGCACATGTGTATAATAGCCAAAGCACTAGGAAAGAAACTCTAGCAATCGTATCTCATGTTCGTATGTCTTTCATACGCCCAATGGTATGATGCCACCCTTTCCACTTATCCTAACAAACATACTACTGCATCACTTAACTATCCAAATAAATCTCTACATAATAATAATATGACAATATACATTATACTCACCAAAACACTAATAGAAGCTCATGTCTCATATTGCAACCACAAAGTTTGAACACAAGTCAGTACATCTTTATGACAATAAACATAATTATAATCAAAATCATAATAACATGTCAACACAATAATATTTTAGAATCAAGTGAAAACCCTAAAGGTAATTAAAACACTCTCATCACATCAATATGTCAATAAATTCATAATATACAACATCAATTGCTTAACATTATTAGCACATACCTTTAAATGTCCCTATTATTTTACCTTCGTCTCCAAGTTTCAAAGTCAAACTTCCTGCACATCCATAGTGAGAATGGAGGGGCACTACACCTTGATACTAAGAATCCCCCTCCTATGCATCCTAACCCTAATTTTTTTTCACCTTACCAAGGGCTTACTCATCCTAAACCTATTATTTTTTCTACCCTTAGTGTGCTTCCTATAGAAAAGAGGAACCCTAAAAAGGTCTAGGAAATCCTAGATCTATCTCTTGATACTAATATTCTTATAAATATCACCAATATTCCTTCTTTATATGACCCCTTTGGCATTCCTAATGTTAGTGTTATCTCCAACAATACCCTCACCTCCTTAGTACCATTTCAATGCACTCACCACCAAGTATTAATAAAATTCTCCATCCTATCACAATAAACATAGATATCCCCCACCTATTTCCCAAGAACAAGATTTAATTCCACCATTTTTCATGTTTCTATAAACATAAGCTAAATATACCTTCATCACCACCTCTAAACCCTTCATCATTTCTTTCAAAAGTAGAGGTTCCTCCTCCACCTATGGTTTTTAATATTTTTATTGATGGTGCTAGTACTAAGTAACTATAGTTAGTGCCTTAACTAGATAGTGACACAAACATGTCTTCTCCAAATCACTGCATGTTTGAGTTCATTGTGGATATTCCTTTCTAGCAACACATCACTAGAAAATTCCTTTTTTATATTTTATGTCTTCTCTCTCTTTCTCTTCTTTTTCTTGAGTGTGTTTAGTTGTGTGTTTTTTGTGATGTCCTTTCTTTAATATATGTTTATATATTTTGAGGATTTATAATTTTTTTGATTTATTGTTTTTGCAAGATTATTTTGTTCTAACTTTGTTCTTTTTGCAATATTTTTATTTTCTAATATATTTTTCTTGTAGGATTCTTTGTCTGAAGACACATTCACTCTACTTGAAGAATCAACATCCTCTATAGTATCTTTCTTGGGTATCATATATGTATTTATTTTTCAATACTTTCATTTATTTAATTTAGCATTCATATATTAGTTTTGTTCATAAGCTTGCTAAAGTGAGGGAAATGTGTAACATCAAAAATTTCACTTGTATAATTTCATGTTTTATCTTGCACTCACCCTAGCATTTTCTTCCTCAATTCCAAAGCTCTAATACTCTTGTGTTATTTTTCCTCATTTTATGTTCCAAATTTCGTGTTCATTTTTTTCCTATTATATTTGTCTTACAAGATTCTTAGCCCAAAGGAATATTCATTATGCTTAAAGACTATGCATCATCTATTGTATCCTCCTTTGGTATCATACGTATTTAATTTTCAATACTTTCATTTATTTAATTTAGCATTCATATATTAGTTTAGTTTATAATATTAATAAAGTGATGGAAAATATTAATGTCAAAAATTGCATACCCTTGTAATTTCATGTTGCATTATACACTTACCCTATCATTTGCTTCCTTAATTCCAAAGATCTAGAAATATTGTTTTGTTTTTCCTCATTTTTATGTTTCAGATGTCTTGTTCTTATTTTTCCCAATGTGAATTTTCATTTTCTCAAATTATTTGGACACTAGTACTTCACATGGAAAACTATGTCACATGCCAATATCCCATAATAATTTGATTTTCATGACCATTTTGAGGTGTTTCAATCTTCATTATTCCTCTAGTTCTTGGTAGGAAACCGTCCTAAAGATATTTAGAGTGGATATGTTCCCCTTTTCTACCCTCTTTGACTTATTTTGAAACCTTTATTAATTCATTATTGCATTCTATGGACAATTTTCCTACTCTCTTGTTCTCTAGTTTACCAAAATAACATACTATAAAAAATATCCTAAAATTATATTTTTACTATCTTGCTCTCATTCATGTGAAGGTTATTATAGTGCTCTCCAACTTCATAGATGTGTGGTAAAAATATTTAGAATCCATAATTTTCCCTCTTGTATACTTCAAGTTTTAGAGGTTATTTTGTTCTTTTCTTGTTGTTACACCTTCTATTTTCTCCATTGTTTCTCTTGATGCATCTTAGGTGTTGATAGATTTGGCATATAGGATTATATTCATATTAAATAGTATTATCATTCTTGTTTATTTTCATTCCATACCATTTATTTTATTTTATTTTTTTTTCTCTTGTTATCTCTATTCTCCAATATTATCAAAATAGGTTGCTATGGAGGTAGACACACCAAAACAAGGATTTGACAGAAAGGTTGTTGGTGTGAATAAATTTCTTGTACCTAGTAATTTACCTTACTAGGGAATTGGGGGACTTATTCACATGATTAAGTTTACTTAGGATATAAGATTTTTTCTAGAAGTCTTATTTGGATTTTCTAGAACTTATCTTATCTAGATTTTAATGCTTGATTCCTATGTTGTTAGGTTGTTAGTTGTCACATGTCATAGAATTAAGACACATGTCACAATCATGTTCAATAACATTCCTCACCTTTCCTATGTAAGCAAGGTCATTGTACTCATATGTAATATGCTTCACGCCTCATCATAATTTTGATAGGTCTTGATATTAAGCAAGCTCATATTCTTTTATACCCTCTTGTAGAAGGTTTCCATTGTTTTTGTAGGTGGTCTTGGGTATTGAGCTAATCTTCAACTCTTACATGGTATCAGAGGAAATACTTGCAAAACCCTTCTTAGATCTGAGGGTTGGGCTATTTCTAGTGAGAGATTTAGTTTATTTTTAGTAAGGTTGAGTATGCTCTTCCCCTATACCATATGGTGAACCTAGGAATAAGATTTTTTTTTTTAAATACCAGATTTGGAGGATTTCTCTATGTGGGTTTCCATGGAAGGTCACTTTGGCTCATGTTGTAGGTGATCTAAGCTCATATTTGAGTTTAGGATAGCTGAGAAAGTCAAGATCGACTTTTGTTTTGCCTAAATCTAACATTTTTTGCCAAAGTTATGAGGATTTGAAGAAATTAAAGATTTGGAGGTAGTAGAGCTTCTAGTGCACTTTAAGCCCAAATCGACCTTTCCATCATCTTCAAAAGGCCCGAGAGATGAATTTTAATATAAAATATGCCTATATTCAGTATCAGCTATTTTTGAGGCAAAAAAAATTACCCGAGTAGGTCATACGACCCCCTAAGTACTATTGCAAGATGGTGTGTCCCTTGGTCTCCTCTGTGCAATGTGGTGCTTGAGTTTGTGACATGGCTTAACTGCCTGATGTGGATCTTGTATAAATCTTGCAGTTGTATTGGGCATTAACAGGTTGATCTTTTGGTGCAACGACAACCACCAATGTAACAATGGTATCAGAGCTGAGGTCATAGGTTCGAATCCCTTTCTTGTGTTGGGGGGATTGTTGCAAGATGGTGTGTCCCTTGGTCTCCTTTATGTAATTAATGACACTTGGGTTCGTAATGTAGCAGCCGTTATTACCAAAAACCCAAAAAGGACAACACAATGTACACTTTTTAAAAAGAATACAAAGTAAATTATATAATGAACTATTAAACATAATTACATTACACATTAACATCAAAAACATCAAAGTTCTTTTAGAGACGCGAGTCCATAAAAGCATGAAACCAACTCATAGCAAGAAAGATACACAAAATCCTAAATAACATAACTAATCTTACATCCATCATAAACATTACAATATCCATTTTCAAAAGATAACATACATATATCCATAAGCATAAGTGAAAATACATCACATGATACAAACCATAATAAATCTCATAAATCATGAATGGTTACAAGGGTGCATTTACAATACATCATCTTTTAATATATTACATGTTCACAAAATATGAGATACAATAAAACCTCCCATACATGTGGGATAGATACATAATACAAAGAATGTCTGAAATACAAGATGAATATCTGTTACAAGCTCCATCAAAAGGATACTGTGAAGAATGAATGTTGATGGGGAACCCAACAGGTGCAAAGCATGTTCCACCCGACCACATGGGTTTTTAGAAAAACCCACCCCCCATGCTCAGAGGTGACAAGGAAGTAACCACAACCAAGAATGCCACAAGACTAACTCCAATAAAGAATATCATAGTAACAAAACTTCAAAAGCAAAAACAAATATTACATAGATCTTAAACGACAACAACCAAGATCCAATCATAGTAAACAAAAGACCATAAAACACATCATAGATAAATCAAAGGCAACAACCATAATCACTTGCCAGGTAAATCCAAGACAACAATCATAACACACTTCCACAGGCAACCAAGAAAACAAGCATAAGGGAAACTAGTGGTGAGTGTCATCGCATAGCCTACATGGGTTATCCTATCCCTTCCTCCAACATGAGGCGTCAACCCCCATCTATGGTTATCCTGGCCCTTCCTCCTACTTGAGGCGTCGGCCCCATAGGGTGACACATGTGGAGCCGTTAACCTCTCCTGAGGACGAGGTAACGACTTTGCCAACCACGGCCTTCTCAGCCTACCATTAGTCTATGATAGCCCTAATGGATAGATGAGGTATCCAAGATTATCTTATTATGTTATTACTACCCATCCCCCTAAGTTCTATTATTAGGTTTTCACTTGTTAATCTAACTCTTACGTTGGTTATCCTGAGCCCTTCCTCCTTTTGAGGCATCGACCCCCACGAAGAGCCACTCTCCCTGGAGAC
>VDFB02370222.1:0-10067 GCA_007258455.2 Sequoia sempervirens
TTGTTTATCGTGTTTGCTTTCTTGGGGGTATAGCTTTTATATTTTTATGTTGACCTAAGAGACTTCCTTGAGACTATGGACTGTTCGTACTGAAAGATGTAAACCTATGAGGTTGTGAATTTTATGCTTGATAGCATCCCCTAGATTGATTTTATGTTGAGTCATGTTATAGTGAGATTGGCCTGCGTTAGGGGCCAAAATCCTATAGTGATTGTCTGGGTAACCTAACGTAGGTATGTTAATTAAGTGATAACCTAACTAATATTTTAGGGGTTGGGTAGTTCTAAACATTAAAACAGATAATGATATGCCTCGCCTACTTCTTAACGCTCGTTTAGGTTGAGAAAAGGTTGAGAAGGCCTGGAATGGCAAGTCGCCATCTTGTCCTCTTGAAAGATGTAACGACGCCGCATTAGTCTGCATAGGGGCCGGGAATCGGTAGAGACTGCCAGGGTAACTCTTGGTGAGGGCCGGTAGTCTAGGAAGATTCACCAGGGTAACCTATCCTGACAATGCGATGACACTCTCTTATTCTATATCATGATGGTGTTCTTTTGTTGAGATTTCATTTTAATGTGATTTGATACTGTGATTTCATGCATTTTGTTTTATAAACGTTATGTCGTATTGTGAATTGTAAACCCCGTATACGTGATGTTCTGTTTGCTTTGTTTGTGGACCTGTCAGTATCTCCTAGCACGGAGGGAGTGGACCTTTGGGTTCCACGTGGTCGGGAGGTAACCGTGCTACACCTATCTTATAATTTTCTTGCAGATGATCCTAAGCTTGCAGCAGTTTCCAGTTACTACTATGTTCGTGACTGTTGATGCGGAGCTTGTTCGTGGTTAATGTATCAGATGTCAGATGAACACTTAATGTTTTGTAAATCATCTCTTGTGTAAGAGTGTACAGATTGTACCACCTTTGTTATATGGAGATTCTTTGAAATCTCGCTTTATGTAAATGGACATTTGGAATATATAAGTGTATGTAATTTTATAAATAGGATCTTACTTGAAATCAAATTTATACTTTTGATTGATGATCAATGTGATTAGTTTACTTATTAAAATTATGTAACAACGTCTTAGATACTTTATAACATATGTATAAAAAAAAAAAATATTCTGTTAACCTTGTACTTGCTCTTGATATATTGTAACTAAGACGGGCGCATATCAATTAGCTTAGGTAGATCTCTTACTACTTGAGTGGATCTTACCTTGACAATGTTATCAAAATTCACATGACACAACCTCCTATACCATAACCAGCTTTCATCTACTTGAGAAATTAAACAACTTTCATTAGCAACACTCAGGTGAAAAATATTACCTCTTGTCTTTGTACCTGAAGCAATTACATTTCTAGAGCTTCCAAGTATCCTGCATCTTCCATCTTTGAACTGAAGATTGTAACCCTTTTCCACCATCTGTCCAACACTCAACAAGTTATGCTTCAAGCCTTCAACATAAAGGAAATCATCAGTGTTATGTTTACCACCAAGAAAAATAGATCCTCTACCACGAATCACACCAGCATTGTTATCTTCTAATCTTACAAACTCACCTGCTATTTCTATACTTACAAATTTGCTTTTTGTCACCAATCATATGATGTGAGATCCAATATCAATAACCCAATCATCCTTTTCTTCAATTTGGGTTGCAAGAGCTTTCTCAACTTTACTAGATTCAGTAGCCACTAGACCATTCTCCTTGATAGCAATGAAAACCCATTCATCTTCATTTCCATTTTCTTTATCGGATTATTCATTAGTCACACCTTCTTCAACAAAATAACATTTCTTTTGAAATCTAGGTTTGTTGGTGGGCTAGACCTAGGAACTCTTTTTCACACCTTGAAGCAAAAACGACCTATTTTACTACAAGAGAAACATTTAATAGGAAATCCTTTCTATAATTTCCTACTCTTGTCCTTCACTTCTTCTCACAATTAGTGCTTCCAACTTTCTACCTCTTCTTTTCTTCATCTTTCTGCTTGTTTCTACCTCTTCTCATACTTGAATGTCTCTTCTGCAAAACTCTCTCCTGTGATCACATCTTTGCTTGTTTTTCTCCGATATAGAGGCCTTAAATGTAGATTCAGTCTTGGGGGAAAAAGCACCAAATTCACTCAACTCAAAGGCAACAAGTTTACCAATCAACATATCTCTTGTCACATTTGTTATTGTTCTAAGCTCTTCAATAGCATGAGCCTTTGATTTGTAAGAGGGAGAAATGATCCTGTTAATTCTGAGCTATAATTTCTTGGCTCATCCAAAGTACCACCAGCACACTCTAATACCCATCACAAGTTCTCATTACTTTATGTAAGAAGAAATATTTTCATCTTCACCCATCTTCAAAGTTTCATACTTTCCTTTCAAACTCTATAGACAAGTGCATCTCCTTCATACAAAGTCTCCAGCTTCTTCCAAATCTCATGAGTTGTCTTCAGATCCATCACATTTGTCATTTCCAAATCCATCAGAGCACTCAACAAAGCTTCAATAGCCCTAATGTTAATCTCGACCTCTTTAATCTCATCAAGAGTGGAAGGACCATTCTGAGGAATAACATATTTTTTCTTTGTAATCTTCCAGAAGGGTTCACCAATACACCTCAAATGAAACTCCATTCTGGCTTTCCACAAAGAGTAGTTTGTTCCATAAAATCTAGGATTGCCCTTCTTGTATGATGTCATCTCAGATCACCTCAAGATTTTAAACTTCTTCAGAGGAACCTGCTCTGATACTCAATTGTTGGAAAACAAGGAAAACAACCGAGAGGGGGGATGAACACCAAGATTTTTTCGTGGAAACCCTGTTAGGGGAAAAACCACGGTGGATGTCAGTCCATAATATTATACCTTGTTAAAAGTATAATGAAGAATAATGAGAATGCACATGCATTCAGGCACACTACCTAGAGCTTACTGCTCAAATACAAGAGGGCTCACTGCCCAAAGAAGACACATTGTCTTACAACAATTCAGATTAGATCCGCAGGGTATGAACCGAGAAAATAGCTTCTACAAAACCTTGATTACAGTTCTGGTTAAGCACAAAAAAACTCCTTCACACTTCGCTCAAAATTCTTCACAATCTACTCTGCAATTGAATGATTAGGTCACTATTCACACACTTGCTCTTTTTTTGGCACTTCTTCACTACATAACTTCGCACAAACAACCACTCTTATGTATCAACAACATGGAATTACATCAACAACTTCATCGGCCAAAATAAAATATAAAACATATACACAATGTCAGCCCAAATTTACAAGTAAATTTTCAATGCGAATCAAACACCGCCGGCCACAACATAATGGAGACTTAAAACAATATCCTCGAGCGCACCAAACATTCAAATTTTAATCTCCAAGGATCCACAATACGTTACAACCACCATGTCGGCCAAGAACATAAAAACCCGAACACACGAGAAAAATCACCAACCATGAGCACATCGATCAACGCAGATGTGCAACAAAGATAGAGCATGATCTAGAACCATCCACAAGCATCAAGAATCATTAGAGAAGCATCTGTAGCAACTGAAATTACTAGAATCACATCAAATTCAATCAGGAACACTAATTGAAGCCATAGAAAAATTGTCAGAACACAACTGTTCATAACATGATTAAATCTTCACGCGGACCTCTGAAACTTTCGGTGGATAAAATAGATACACTCAGCAATAAAACCTTTAGTCCACAATAACTGATCATCAACTTACTGAACAAGACACCTTCATGACCTTCACTGTTCCACTGTCAACCTACAACTCTTTCTTTAAAAGATTTCTCAATATCCTCAACATATACAACCTACAATACATCAATGCTAATAGTGTTGATATCAATGACAACCACATATCAGCAACACAAACACAACATCCAACACCAAGTGCACTGATGTGAATGGTGTGGGACAATAAAGAAAGAGGAGGCGATCAAGCCCCCAGGATCCAAGATCCTAAGTCAAGCTGACATAAGCACAAAAGGACATGCACAAGGTGTACAATATGCAACAAAACAAGATACACAATCATACAATGGCAATAACTAGAAGAAAGAGAAGTACAAATGAGAAAAGATAAAAAGGTGGATCAAGCTTCGACTGTTTGTCCAACATGATGTGGATCAGATCTAGGCTGTTTGTCAGAAAATGCATACTCACTATGAGGCGATGGAACTCTTGGCTGCCTGCTAGGTGAGAAGTCCTAAAAGGGTGAGAAACATACACTCATGGATGGTATGCACTCACACACATGTAGGTGGCTATGGGGAAAGTCATGCCTTAGAATGGGCTTCCCGCTCAACCATACCAAAGTTATACCTCTTGATAAATTTAATAAGGCACCACACAAATGAATTTTTGAGCTTCATGAGACAAGCAAAACTTCATATGCTTGGAGCTCATGAATAAAGCGATGTTGTAAATATAAAATAGTGCAATATTTATTCAAAGGGATTTTGCTTAGTTCATGCAAGGTCTCTTCTTAGGGAACATTGTGCCTAATGTTTTCAAGAGAGGACAAGTTGAAGAAATATCACACTCTTGGAGGAAACCAAGCTCAATGACACCACCAAGAAAAGGATGCACTAGAGCTTATTCAAAAATTTATTCAAAGTAGAAGGAGACACTAGAGCTTATTCAGAAATCCCTATGCCAAGTCATATGTTTCCAATAAGCTACATCATGAATAAGTATGTCACATGCGAGTCAATCTTAAGACATGTCATCAACAATCCCAAGATTGCTCTTATATGTACATGAAAGGTGATCGAATAGCCAAAATAGACAACAACAAGCGACATACGAGGACAAGACTATCTAACCCCTTGCCCTCACTTAGTGCAAGCATGCAGGATTGATAGTTATACTAGTCTTACTGACTGAATACAAACTCAAATAGGGTCTAAATGGGACTATTCACACCCTCAAGTTCACTGATGGGATTCTCATTCACCTGTGGAAAATGTCCTCATTAGCTGGATAGTCAGGAGTGAAGTCTTCATTTTGCGTTGATTTTCGTTTTGAGAGGTTCGATGTGAGTATAGAAACAGAATTATTAATGACTGATAGAGGTCATAATGACAATAGGGGCTCAATTAATGTGAAAAGCAATAGGTCGTATCTTGTTAACACTAAATTAGAAAAAATTGAGTTTATTTATAGAAGAAAGCTTCCTTAAATTCATGAATGTAGTATCAATAATATAAAACTGATATTAGTTCACTTGGTCATTAAGATTTCACTAATGTAGGTCAATAATGAACGACATTTACAACAATTGGGGATGCTAGGTTTATTTAGCTTTAAAAAGGGCCCAAGACCTAATGTGGATGTGTAAAACACCTATGCCTTTTCCTTGCTTGATTTGGGAATAATTAATAATAAATTGGACTTAATATTTCCTTGGTCTAGTGTTGTGAGGTGTTTTACACATCCACACTAGAACTTGGGCCCTTTAAAAAGCTAAATAAACCTAACTATGTCCCAATTTAATGTTGTAAAATGTGTTCATTGACATTTTCACATTGAATTTGGGAAGATTGTAAACCAAGTGGACCTAATATAGTGTTGTAATGTGTTCTACACATTCACATGGGATTTAGGGTGCTTTGAAGCTAAATAGACTCAATATTGCCTTAATTTAGTGTTGTAAAGTCCATTTATTTACACTTTCACATTGGATTTTGCGCCCTATTGCATTTATGACCTTTATATCATCATTAATAGGCCCCTATGACCCCATATTGTGCATCCCAAGGCATATTTTGATCAAAAACCTGACAAAATCAACATAAAAATTGAAACTCTTCACTCCCCGACATCCCAGCTGGCAAAAGAGTCCTTGTGGGACCCATTCGCCACTTTTGGAAAATGAGTCCCATATAGGTGGTAATCATTCACCTAGGGTGGTGAATTAGTCCCATTTGGGCTATTTTAGAGGTTTGAGCAGGAAAAATTGGGTTTTAAGTTTAATTTTCTTCAATGTCGGCCTTGGGGATTAGTGTAGGTGCACCTTGTTTACTAAATGCCTCCAAAAGGAAAACTTGTGAAATTTGAATTTCCAAATGTAAAACAATGTGGAAAGGTCATTTTCAATGTAATTGAGTCATCAATAGGTCTCTAGGTGGTCGAAATGATGGAAAATGTAAAACTTGCAAAATTTGCAAAGTTGTCAAATTGGGAAAAGTGCAAAAACATACAAATATGGAAGGCCAAAGGTCATAGGAAATTTTAATTAGTTTCTTTCAATTGGGGAAGATGAAAAGCCTTAAAAAATGAATTGTATATCATTTTCAAGCAGCGGGGGAAGTTGAAATATGAAGAAAATCATTTAGAAACCCCATTGCATGCTTAAACTTTGCATTTTCTGTATTTCAGACTGGTAAAAAGTGTTTGCAGGTTGCTATATGACCATGTACGACATGATTTTCAAGGGGAAGTCATTTGGATTGATGCATTGAGTCTAATTTATTTTTCTTTTTGTTTCATTCGATTTCATTCAGTTTTGAGTAAGATATTGCAAGTTTACTGAAATAAGTCCAAACCCTGATCTAGGGTAACAATATGCAATAAAAATTGTGTTTCTCAAAATTTAACTTTTGAAAATTGCTATAAATTGGTGTAGAAGGACTTTTAGATGTGTTCTAAAGGTTTCCAAAGTTTTAGAGCAAAATAATGTGGTTTTAGGCAGTTTCTACAAAGCCCTGGGTTTGTAATTTGTATAAAATTATGGAAATTGACAGTGTTCAGTGAAAAATTTATGTTTTGATGAGGTAAAATGCATTCCACTTGGGTGACAGTGTTTTATAAGGTTGATTAACTGTGTTTATATCCCTTTTACGATAGGGTTTGGTGGACTAAAGGATTTTGGGTTCATTTATATGCTGATCTTTCATGGCAGACTTATGACAGTCCCTTTTGGAGACTAAAATGAAGGTTTAGCATAAATGTTTGATGAAATATCATGAAAAAAGAATGGGGAATGGTATAATTATGTTGTGCAGGATTATTTACACATGTTTATACCATTGGTAAAGAGAAATAGGATTGGGTAATTGGAGTTTCTTGATTATGTGGCCTAAATGGGCATAGTTGTTGAATTGGACAGTCTACTTTTGAAAGTTTTTATATTTGAGATGTTATTGTTAGAGAAATGGTTTGGGCTAGTCTTCTTACTATTGCCAAATATTTCTCAATTCTTGGAAAAGTATTAGAAAACAAACTTGTTGAATTTTATTATTTGAGCAAAGCTAACTCTATGTGCAAAGTGGTGTTGACTGCAGGAATCAAAGGGGATGGTGGATCAGGTTATGTGGATATGTTCTTGGTTTGTTTCAATAAAAAAACATGATGGTTACATCATCTTGGAAATCTGGTAAAAGGTTTGAAGCTTGATTGGTTGGTTTGTGGTTGTTTTTCCTTGTGGAAACAAGTTGAGATAAAGAGTAATATGGTGCAAGTTGGGTGTTTGATTTGGTTCAAAGTTTTCTAAAGAGGTTATTGCTTTGGTTTTGATAATTTGATGATGGATAAGATGAGTTTGGGTATGGTAAAGGATTGAATTCAAGTTCTGATGGTTTGTGGCTTTGTAGAAATGAAGAATTAAGTGAAATTGTATGGATTTTTGATGAAAGTTTAAGAGAAACAATGGTGAATTGTAATTGATCTTCTTAGTTTGAGTTTGGGTCAAAAGTACCCTTGATGGTTTGTGGTTTTTGGTAGATGCTCTTGCATCAGGGATCTAATTAACGGTCATTTGAGTGGATTTCCTATATAAGAGAGCTCTCAAATCCCCATTTCATCCAAGTAACATCCAAGCATAATGTATTTAAGTTATCAAGTCAAGCATTCAAGAGTTAAGCATTTCAAGTCTTCACAAGGTCATCAAGATAACTTTCAAGATCATTTCTAAGGCATTCAAGACATCTTTCTTCATGGTTTGCACTCAGACATCATCTGGAAGAATATAAATGTATTGTGCCTCCATATTCATGCTTCATTCTATCTTATTTCATCATTTTTGGTTTTAGAGTGGTTTTCTCTCTCTCTCTCTCTCTATACTCTCTCTCTCTCTCTTTGTGGCAGGACAGCACATCACAAGAGTGCTTTTTGAAAACTTGGAAATCATTAGATATTAGGTTTCCAAACTTGTTGGGTTGCCTCCCTCTTCAGCCCAAGGTCAAAATCTTCACAAAAGAGTCACTTACAACCCCAAAAAATTAGGGTTTTAGTCCAGGACACTTGGAGGTATAAGTTATGAAGTAATTTTGAGAGCTGCAGGATTCCCGTGGAGTTTCTAAATCAAGTGGACTCATTTTCGATAGTGGAATGGTGCATTGTACCTACTTTTTCTAGGATTTTTGTAGTTGGATACTCTTTGGCTAAAGCGAGGCTCCAATGTAGTTTTTTTCTAAATTTGAATGATTGTGGAGATGGAAAATGAGTCCCACCAGGGTTAAAAATTAGCATTTCCAGAATTTTAGAGTTGTTTACAGTCTTCAACACATTTCCAAGTGCACACTTTTTGTTTTATAGCTTTCTGTTTTACTTTATTTGCATTTCTAAGTCATTTTCTAGGCCATTTTGCATATCACACTGTGTTTTACAACATTTTATGTTTTCCAAGTTTACACTTGGTGGTGGACCCATTTCTTGTCTCCATTCATCTCCAAGGATATCTTACAGTCATATCTCTCATATCCTTCATTGGGTTGAGATATCTAAGGCATTCTTGAATGTGAACATTGTGAAATCGGATCCCCCTTCCTTCTTTCCCTTTTGTTTGGACAAGGAAGGTTAGCCTCCATTTTTTATGTCCACAGTTGGTATATTCAAAAAATTTGCAAACTTTTGTGAAGTGAAATTTGGATTTTGATGAAGGGGTGGATGAAGGTTTTTGACCCAATGTTGACTTAGAGTAAACCTTTGTTTTCAAAGATCAAGGTGATGAGAAACATTCCAGACATATAAATTTTCCAATTCCTATGACCAATGTTTGACTTAGATGAGGGGTTTATATTGAGCATACATGTCTAGATTATTCAGGGGGATAAGTCTATAAAACCTTGTTGCCAATTTGTTCCTGTTGCGGTATTGTTTTAGGATACGTCTTCTGATGTATTTTGAACTATGATGTCTAAGTTTGAAATAGCGGCATGTAGACCTTCTCTTGGGGATTTTGATTTTGCATGAGATCATTAAAAAAAATTTAAGTTTATGGAAGAAAAGAGGATATTTATTGCCACACGGGTGGTGGTAATATGGGCCTTCTAGCCACAATATCTGCTACAAGTTTCTCTTCTTCATCTATGATGCATGTTGCATTTTTCCATTGGGTTGGTGTTTCCTTTGTTTCAAAAGTGAAGCTTTCAAGCCTACTAGAATTATGTGGTTTGTTTCTCCTTCAATGGAAGTTCAAAGTTTGGTTGCTGAATATAGTGATGTAACAGGTTTGGAACCTCAGGAGCAATTCTGGTACCATCAGTGTGTGGGGTTCAATTTGTCAATTTATCTTTCTTAAATGAGTTTCTTTTACCACAAACACTTGTCTTGATTAAGTTCAAACTAAATGCCTGTCAAAAACATCATAAATTTTACAAGGTCCATTTTGTGAAAATCATGAGGTTGAAGGCATAGTTGCTTATGTTAACTTTGGGAAGTATGGATTGAGATATAAGTCAAGATATTTAGAAATCTCTAAGGATAGAAATCCTTAGGAAAAGCATTAACATCAAAACTATTTCAAAGGGTATCCATACTTATACCAAAGGGTTTGAAATTTCGAAGAAGATTGTGAATGTTTGTTTGTAATGTTTTGGAACCAAGCAAAGTATTAAACTAACTCACAAGCATTTACCACCTTAGGTTTAGAAGATACTACTTGTTGAATCCCCACTTGGATTTCTCCAAACACTAAGAAAATGTGAACAATTAGAGATTTGGTGACACTAGCTCCCCCTTACACTACACACACTTCTCAGGTACACCAAATCTCAAATCCTTAAGATCCGCAAATCCAAAGAATTTTTCTGTTTCAACAA
>VDFB02370223.1:0-15421 GCA_007258455.2 Sequoia sempervirens
AACGTACCATCACGTAGCCTGCAAATCCTTAATGAGCATTTCACGTCATGATCATTTACCAAACTACCTGCAGAGATTCGGTGATTCTTAACTTCACTTGGTTATGTGTCTTTCCATTTGTAGTTTGGAGCAAGCTTGCAAGCATGGTTTAATTCTTGCGACAGACCAAAAGGAATCTGTTAATGAAACAAACATCATAGGGTTATGTCTCCCAACATGTCCCCAAATATATATCATTTGTTATTAGATAAATTGCAAAAGTTCTTGAGCATAAAGACGGTTGTCAGTATTGTTGGTGGCTCGCATTCTCAAAAAATTTGTAGACTTGATCAGGATATGCACTGAATCTGATCATAGAGGAAGTACATCATACAATGTCTGCCTAAAACAATGTTAAGCATTTTGCTCTTGATTGCAGAAATATCCTCAGGCTTTCAATAGCCCTTAGCTTTTTAAGTTTAATTGATTTCTTAATCATCCTTCGGGCTTTTCTCTGCAAAGGCTTGACGCGAATATTTTAGTTCTTGAAATTGAACTGGAATGAGAAATTGTGTACAAGCATCGTATGAGATCAAAAGCTTTTAGCGATGGTTGTATTAATTTCTATATTTTTGTCATTCATGTTCTATTACCAATGGAACACTTACCTGCAAAGTTCCTTATACCAACTTCTTGAAGAGATTGATTTTTATACTATAACTAAAAGAAATTTGAAAATCCTGCTTATTCCTTCTTGGTCGTTTTCTTTATACCATTCTTTCAGTCTGCGAATTTTTTCTGGTAAAACCATAATACATGTGGATCTATTTGTTAAATTATTTTTTCTTATGCAAAAGCAAGTGATAGATCGAAGTAACCCTTAAACACATACTGAAAGGAGTGGATATTCCAATGAATGATTCACCAACAAGGATTTACATTTTCTAATTTTATTGTTTCAAAATTCTATTTTACTAAAACAACAATCTAAAGGATGGAAAAATTATGTTACTATGGCTCTACGACTTCCTTCCACATTATATTTTCTTTATGCATTTGTCTACATGATCACACGTAGAGCTACAATGTTATTTACCCTTTTCTTTCTCCAACTCATGACTATATACCATCTGACTTCACCGATGGTGGAGGAAAAATACAAATTTCTAGTCGTCATTTTGAAGGGTGATGCTGTGGCACCAAAAACTCCCCAATAGATCGTGTGCGATCAGCTTTTCTTCACCAGCCTACAAAAGGCATGGATGCGGCTGCCTCGTTTCTTTCACCCACCGTGCAAACTCCGTCCTCCGTAAGCTGTCCTGTCAACGGGTCATGCTCTAATTCATAACATATTTCAACTATATAAAATTTAATTTCTTTGTGCCTTCGTCATTGTAGTATTTTATATTATTTTTAAATATAATGAGATTTATTTTCTCTCGGAAATATAATAAGATTTATTAAAGAATATCTTTTAATAAAATGGAATTGCTCATTTTTACCGTAGATATTTTTAATTGTATTAATTTAAATTATATATTTTTTAATTATATTAATTTAATTATAATAAATAATAAAATAATAATTATAAATTATATTATAGTATAAATATATTAAAATGTTATTTAAAAGCATACAAAATAAATATATTGAAAATAAATCTATAATTATTTAATCTTTTATTTTTTAAAACAAATTTGAAAATATATGTTGTGTTTTTATATTTATGATCATCATAAATTTTCTATAATATAATTTAATATTGTGTTCCTTATCTAACCTCCATACACTTGTATCTTGCATATACTGCACAAATCTATTAACAATATCATAACTTATAAAAGAATGAAAAGAATGAATTTCAATTTTTTTTTTTTTTTAAATAATAGAATTAAAAATTAAATATTATTAGGTATGGCCTTGGTATCATGATCCGCGATTAAAGGTTTTGAGCATTTAGGTTATATGGGAATTAGTGCTGGGGATTCTGTGATCTAAAAAAAAAAAAAAGTAAATATTATTTATATATTGAAAAATTTATTTAATATATAAATTAATGTATTGTCTAATTTGTTGTAGGTATAAACATATATTAAGTTTTAATTTATAATTATAAAAAAATTAAAATTAAAATAATATTACTAATGAATAATGTTTTGAATTATATCAACTCATATAATATCTTCCTTCTTTAGATCTTCACATTCCTTTTCGATTTGGTTTTTGAAAAACATTCTTAATATCTTTTTGAAATTTTAGGATAACAAATGTTGAGAAATTTTTTAACATGTAGAGTTCTAAAAACATATAAATATAAATTTATTATTATCATTATCTTTCATAATTATTTAGAATTTTATTATTTTTTGATAATCATGCCTTAGATTTCCTATCATTAACCATTAAGTTGGACTCCTTTTGTTAATATCATTCTCTCTCTTTCTCTTTTTAATCATCATTTTTATTATTGAGCATATTTTAAGAGTGGTTAATATGTTTGAATTTTCTTTTATTTCCTTCCTTTTCTATTATGTTCTTTGTTTTCATTATATTGAATTTGATTTCTATTTGACTTTATTATTGTTATTTCAACATTTAGAGTTTTATTTTATGTTCATTTTTTTAATTCTCTATTCTCATTATTGTGGAAACTGCCAAGATCGTGGAAAAACAAACAAGCACAAGATTGCAAGTGAAATTGAATATTCAGCTTTACAACCAATAAGGTATTTATAGGTGAAGCTTGAGACAAAGTCTACAACAAGACTCCACAAGAATAGGAAAGGTGGCGGATGAGAACCCATGAGACTAGCTCAATAATTCAACCTCCCTTCTATGTAGCAGCGATGTGTCAAAAATGAGTTGACACATCGACTAGTGACACACCTAAGGAGACTTAGTCTTTCCACATGTGAGGAAAGCTACTAACTATGACTATGTTAGAATAACTCATGTTGAGTTATACACCAACAATTATGTAGTAAGTTCTACAATGTTTTCTCATTATCATAGTGAATCACAAAAGTTGATAAAAACATTTATTCAATTAAATCTATTTTTTTCTCATTTACTATTACAAATTGTAGACATGTATCTTTCATAAATAATATAATAAAAATAAGAATATTTATAAATTAATTGTATAAAATAATAAAATCTATATATTTAAAACTGATTTTTGATTAAAAAATATTTATTATTATCATTCTTTTATACATCAATTAAATATTGTCATAATTATATATATATTAAAATAAATACAATTGCCATTTAAAGGTGTCTTATCAACAATTTAATAGATTATAATAAAAAAATAGTTTATATTATTTGACTTGCATGCCTGCTCATATTTATTTTCACATCTTGAAACAACTATTAAAAACAAGAGCTACAGTGCAACGAAGTTCCTGCCAAAAAGGTATAAAATAGTTATGTTTTAAAAAGTTAGAAATGAAATTATTGATGAGGCGGGACTATTGTGTAAGAAGAACAAATGATTAAGTTAAGTATTGTATTTGTTGTTATAACTTTAGTTCTAATATATTAAATTATATTTTAGATGGTATATATGTTACATATATATTGTATATATATTATAATATTATAATGATATTAAAATTATATATTAGACATTATATATGTTACGTATGTATTATATAGTGTATATATTATAATATTATAATATGTTGTTAAATTAATAATATAATATATTAAAATATATTATTTATTTGAATTTGTTATTAGATTATTTTATATATTTGAATTTAATAGAATGGAAAATATAAAAAATAGATAAGCTAAGTTAAATCATTTATATTGCTAACATAGGAGATAAAATTTCTTACTTTATAAAGTTAAAAAATATTAATTGTTATATTAACACTTTTTTAAGAGAGACAAAAATTAAGAGAAAATATGTTATTCAAAATTATAAAAAAATTGAAAAATATGCTACTTATAACACTATTTTTTCATGAAGTTACTATTTAAATTTCAAATAAAAACATAAACATTAAAATATATAACATAAATTTTAATTTATTTTAAAATATAAAAATCTAATTAAAATGTGGTAATTTGTTTTTTAGAGTTTAGACTTATATTTCTATTTTTCCCTATTTTTATTATTTTGATCTTGCATGCTTACATTAACCATAATTCATTGATACAAGAAAAATATATGATAGATAATATATATTTTTATTTTGATTAATAAAAAAAGATAAGTATTAAAGATTGAATAAATTAAAAATTATAATAAAAGATTGATTCAAGAAGAAAATTATTAAAATTAAAATTATTTATATTAATAATTAAAATATAAGATAGTAAAAAAATTAAAGGGGTTGAGATCAAATTTTGAAACTTAATTATTATAGTGGATGTCTTAAACAATTATTCTTTTGAAAATATCAAAACTAAGAATGAAACCAACATAAAATTTTAATAAAATATATTTCAATAAAATGATGTGTACACTAAGTTAAAGCATTTATATTGCTAGTCAAATGGTATGTAGGGAAAATGAAAACTAAGAGATAAAAAGTCTTGCTTGGTAAAATTGGAAAACATGATTATTATAATGACACAATTTTAGATGTATTAATAAAGGTATAAGGAATTAGGCTATTGGCGAAAGAGCAAAATGAGCATCGAGGACATATGTAGAGCTGAAGAAGGATGAAGTGAAGAACGGAGTAGTGCCTGCAAGGTTAAGCTGGGGGGATGAAGTAACAAAGGAAAACGAGGCAAAGAAGGACCTGGATCATACCCCACAGTGGGTATTCGAAGACAGACAATGGGTTGACAAATGTCATCCAGAATACCGACCACGGGGTGAGCCTCTGGAGAGGGCAAGTAAACCTGCAAAGAAACGACATGATACCCCGGACACCCCTAAAGAAAAATGGGATCCCTGGCCGAGGTAGAGGTTTGAAGCAGAGCAGAGTCGCAGAGTTTGGGCGGATACAGCGGACAAGGAGCTCCTAGAGGCTCTGCGCGAGGTTACTAATCCAGGGTACAAAGATCTCCATAATCCACAGGGGGTCTCTAAAAGAGGACAACAGACAGACAATGGATTAGGGTTTCCAAAGAATGGGGATTGGAGGGAAGAAAAGAAGGGTAGAGTCAATCTTGGTCGAGACAAATTAGGAAGGCAAGAAGTTGATTTCCAAAGATACAGAGGCAGAGGGCATAATGATCGCAATATGGGTGGTGGGAGTAGACAGAATCCACAACCTCAAAATCGCCAAAGACAACGGAATGGATGGCCAGGGAACAAAATGAATAGCAGACCCCCTAATTTCTCTCAGGCCAGAAACAACAGAGCTCGGGCTTCCCAAAATTACCATCACCATCTCAATGGAAAAAATGGTATCTCCAATGGGAGAAGGGCTTGTGTGCCGAAGGAAAAATTCCAGGACTCGAAACCCTTTCCGCCCTCTGACAAGAGAAGTAAAATCATGCATATCTTGAATAGTTATCTACAGCCTCGATGGGACTACCTCAAGGAGTTGGGGTTATTCGTTAAATGGTCCGGAGAAGGCGCTTCAACACAAGAACTCAAGGATTAGTTCACAATGCATTTTGAAGGCTGGGTAAAAGCCACTCCTCTATCAGATGAATATTTTCTCTTAGAATGTTCTGAAAAACACATCAAACACAAAATTCTGCATGGGGAACCCATATTCTATAATGGTTTCTGTTTCTATAAAACAGACTGGATTCCAAATTTTAATCCTAAAACACACAAGCCAAATGCCTTTCCACATTGGGTTAGCCTAGACAATTTATCAACAGAATATTGGAGTGAAGAAACACTCAGCAAGATTGGGGAAGCTATAGGATCTTCGATTGGATTTGAGGACTTTTTTTATGAAGAAATCAGATAGAATCAAACTGTTAGTGAACTTAAATACAGACTATAGATATATGGATAATTTGGAGATCCTCACAGAAAATGGAGGATGGATCCAAAAAATAACAGTAGGCAGGAAAGGAGGCAAATGCATATTAAGTAGCAGATTCGTTGCTAGCTGTTTGGATGGGGCAGGAAAAACCATTGAACAAACTCTCAATGAAGGATGGGTGGGACAAAGACCCCTTAGGAAAATAGTACAACCAGGAAAGGAATATGGGGCTGTTGCCCAGGGTCAAGACTTGAGGATGGAAGGGTCTTCAGAAGTTCCACAAAACACATAAGCATTCCCTATAATCGAACCTGTGAAAGGCTTGGTAGCGGGGGCCCTCAATAATCAAGAGCAAGGGTCAGATGTCCTGAGAGGAGACAATGACAAGTCCCATCAAACACCACAAACTCCAGGAAAAGTCTCTCTTGAGAATGAAATGGTCGAAGACATTACCCAAGAGTTCACCAAAGCCCCGTTCAAGAAGCGGGAAACTAAGTTTGAAGCGATCCCTAGCTGGGGAAACAAACACCTTGGAGTAGAGGAAGGAATAAACGAAGGTCTTTTGGCTTTAACCATGGGTGAAGGAGAGTCTGGAGATTTGGAAGCCCTTGAGCTTAACTCAGAATGTGATGGTGAGGACACTGTTAATGATGCCTTGTCTCCGGCTGAACAACGACTTCTATTAAAGGTAGTAGCAGAAATGGAAGAAGATCAAGCTTCAGGTATCCTTTAAATCAAACAAGTGGCATCCAATAAATCAAAGCCAGATTGTGGAAAGCATAAGTCAAGGGGGAGGAAATCACTGCAAGAGCTTAGAGCCATGGCAGGAGATACTGAAGGTCAACAAAAATTAACCATGTTACTAAGGTCAGGGAAGGGAGCCCCCCTTCCCGGGTCATCATGAAGTTACTATCCTAGAATGTTAGGGGCTTAAAATCCCCTAACAAACAGTGTTTGGTCAAAAGAAGACTCTCTTTGACCAATGCAAACATAATTCTGATACAAGAGTAAAAAAAGAGTAAAGAGGATATGGAAAGATTCAAGAAGAAAGTGCCAGGATGGAATGTTTTGGGGGTCCAAGCCAGTGGGGCCTCCAGAGGCATTGCTACCCTTTGGAAACCAAATTCAGTGAAGATCGAGATGATTGTAGATAATCCCTGCTGGCAAAGCTGTTGGGTTCACAGTATTCACTCAAAAATAAAGTTCGGACTCATAAACGTCTATGGGCCTAATTCAGTAATCAGAAAGTGAAATCTATGGCAGGAGTTGGAGTTGTTTTTGCATTCTATGCAAGGAAAATGCTTTTTGGTGGCTAGGGACTTCAATGCAATATTGGAGGACTCAGAAAAATTTGGAGGAATACATGGGGAAAATCAGTCACAAAAGGATTTTCGGGATTGGATTATTCGGAATCACCTGCTAAACATAGATTTCAGAAATGGGACCTTTACTTGGACAAACAGAAGGATAGGTCCATGTATGACAGCAGAGAAATTGGACATGTTTTTTTTTCGGGGGAGCTTAGAAAACTTCCCATTTCTCTTTGAAGCGACTATTTCCCCCTTCGCTAGTTCAGATCACCTTCCCATCTAGCTGGACATACAAGAAGATAAGAGTCCTGCCTGTTGCCTGTTCAAATTCGAGAATATGTGGTTCAAAGATTCAAACTTCTTAGGCCTAGTGGAGAAATGGTGGGCAGAATTTCAAGTTACTGGTTTGAAGATGCATCATTTTATAACCAAGCTAAAGGAGTTAAAACGAAAGATTAAAGATTGGAACTAGAATTGTTTCAAGAACATATTTGAGTCAAAGGAAAACATTGAAGAAGAACTCAGCAAAGTTGAAGAGGATATCATCCAGAATGGAATGAATCAACAAAGTTTCTTAAAAGAAAAAGAGCTCCTAGGAAAGTATGAAGGGGTATTAGCCAAAGAGGAGATATTTTGGAGACAAAAATCCCGAGAGGTGTGGCTAAAAGAGGGAGATAAGAATACAAAATTCTATCATAATAGTACTAGGCAACGCATGAGTGTGAATAGGATAACCAGTCTAAAATGGGATGATGGGCAGAGGATAGAGGAGCTTAAGGAATTGGCGGTAGAAATAGTAAATTACTTCACCAATCTTCTAAACAATTTTGATGGTTCAACTCTACAACAACAACAAGAGATGCTAAGAAACATCCCTAAACTGGTGACAGAAGAACAAAACAAGATGGTAAATGCCAAATTCACCAGGGAAGAAATTAAGAATGATCTTTTCCAATTGCACCCTGAAAAATCTCCAGGTCCAGATGGCCTACCGACAATCTTCTTTCAAAAATTTTGGTATCTATTGGGGGATGAACTAGCAGATGCGATAGAAGCTTCATGGAATTTAGGAAATTTACTCAAAGAAGTCAATAATACATTCATAACTCTCATCCCTAAGAAAGAAGAGTTAGAATCACTGGATGACTATAGGCCAATCGCCTTATGCAATACAATTTACAAAGTTATGATAAAGGTCATGGAAAATAGATTAAAACTGATCCTCCCATCATTAGTGGCAGAAGAACAAACGGGCTTTGTTCCAAGTAGATCAATCTTGGATGGAGTAATCCTAGCACAAGAAGAAATACATTCTATTCAGTAGAACAAGCAAGCTAGTATGATAATCAAACTGGATATTCGAAAAGCCTATGACATAGTTGATTGGAGGTTCTTGATCAAAGTACTGGAAGCCTTTGGATTCAACAAAAGGTGGCTGAATTGGATATATACTTGCATCTCAACTCCCAAGTTTTCAGTATTAGTTAATAGTACACCTGAGGGGTTTTTTGAAGTCTCTTGGGGGTTACGCCAAGGAGACCCTATCTCTCCTTTCCTATACATCCTAATGGCTGAAGCTTTAGGATGAACCATACTACATGCTCTTAGTTCTGCCCAGATTGAAGGAATCATAGTAACTAGCGACACTCAGCCAGTAATGCATCAACAATTTACTGATGATACATTTCTATTGGGCGCTGCAAAGAGGAGAGAGGCAATACATTTGAACACTATTATGAGGAAATATGCTAAGGCATCTGGGAAAAAAGTGAATGAGAATAAGTCTGAAGTTTTCTTTTTCAACACAACCGTCCAAAAAGAAAAGGAAATCATGAGGATCCTAAACTTCAAAAAAGGAAAACTACCATGCATATATTTAGGGGTTCCTCTGGCAAAAGGAACAAGGTCAACTAGACTATGGGATCCCCTTCAGGTGAAAACCAATGCTAAGGTGAACGCATGGAAGGCCAAGTGGTTAACATGGGCCGGAAGAATTACACTGATAAAATTTGTATTATTAGCTCTTCCAATATACCTAATGTCTATAATGTGTATTCCAAGTGACTGTGTATCAAATCTCACCAAGATCTATAGGCAGTTTTTTTGGCAAGGGAACATTGAGAAAAGGAAGCTAGCTCTAATCGCTTGGGAAAAACTCTACAAGGCTAAAGAGGCTGGAGGGCTCAGATTCAAGCATTTGGAATTGCAAAACAAGGCCCTGGGGGAAAAACTGGTCTGGCGCATGCATAAGGAACCTCAGAATAAGTGGGCAAAGATCCTCCATCAGAAGTACTTAAAGGACGAATTAGACGTGAATATATTAACCATAGCTAACCCCCCTAAAGACTCTCGTATCTGGAACTTTATGCAACAATGCAAAAAGGTGGTTTGTGACTATCTAACCTGGGATATACATGATGGTAGCAAAGCACTCTTTTGGGAAGACTTGTGGGCAGGTGCTTCGAGCCTTGCCAGCCTCATAGAAGTGGCAGCAATCAAAAGCAAATTAAAGGAGAATTGGGGTATCTATGTTAAGGACTACATAATAGTAGAAGTAAGAAACTCGGTCATGGAGTGGAAATGGAAAGATTTCACAAATCTAAACCTACCCCAAAGAGAAGTGGCATGTCTGCTAGAAGTTTTACAAGGTAGGTCTCTGACTATACGTAATGGAATAGACACTCTGGTATGGGCGGGCTCAAAGATAGGTAGTTACAATGCGAGAGATGGATACAAAGCATTACATAAGGAGCATGTGAGACAAGTAGAGCGACTTCCTCTTTACCTATGTTGGAGCAATGTTTGCCTCCCTAGGGCAGGGACCTTCATTTGGGCAGCTATGCAAGACCGAATTCTAACTGCAGACAGGTTTACCCGCCTTGGTTTTCAAGGTCCTTCAAGATGCATGTTATGTGAATAGGCGGAAGAGTCATCCAACCATCTACTCCTGGGTTGTCTTTATGCACAACAATGATGGAAGTGGCTTTGTGAAAGATTAGGGTGGTCCTGTGCAATGCCCAAAGATCTTCTAAGTTGGCTGTTATCCTGGCCATCTCTCAAAAATAAATCAGTCTATGGGGATATATGGATTATAAGCCCATCGATCTTGGCATGGGAGATATGGAAAGAACGGAATAGGCATCTATTCCAAGATAAAAAGATGGGAATTGTGTCTTTGATCAGTAAAATAGAAGTGGTCTTAGTTGAAACTGTTAACACCAAGATTGAACAAAGAGCAGCTAAAGGAAAGACCTTCTCAGAATGGGATGCCAAGATCAGGCTGACTTGGCCATTTTTGCGGATCCCAACATGGTTTGTCAAGGAAATTTGGAAACCAAACAAGATCGCTCCTCAGCTGTTTGGTCTCCACCAGAACAAGGTTGGCTTAAACCGAATTTCGATGGGGCCTCTAAAGGCAATTTGAGACCTTCAGGGGCAGGTTGTATAGTAAGAGATTGGCAAGGAAAGACAATCATTTCTTCCTCGGTAAAACTTCCTCTTGGGACTGTGATAGGTCGAATATGAGCGTTAGAAAATGAGCAGCAAATAAAAGAGTGCAAATAAACACCAAAACAACCTACACCTCAAGATTAGCCTAAGTTGGAATCAACACAAGATAAAAACAACAAATGAAACTTTATACCTTGTCTCGAATCGATCCTTTGGTTGGCCCTTCGATTGTAGATGGAATGTATGCTCCTTGATGGCAAATATGTGAGATGTGAGATGCAAATGATGCTTGAACAAAAATGGATGAAAATGGCTAAGTGTAGATTGAGAAACAAAATTGCAAGAGTTTGGCTAGCAAAATGATCTCCCCCCAAATGAGAGAAAAGAGAGTATTTATAGGAATTTTGAAATTCCTAGAGGAGATGGATGGCCAGATTGAGCCACCAAACATCAAGATGTAGGGCTAAGGTGAGTTGAGGCCACAAGCCCTCACATCTTGACATGTAACAAGGGGAGAGGCTTAAGAAAGATGAGGTGGACATGAGGTGTAAGATAAGTACATGACATGGAGGGGTACAAAGTACCTGGGATTGGACAAGATCTCTCATAAAGGAGGTCCTTGTCCCCATGTGGGTGAGAGACATGTGAGGAAATTAAAAATTCCTCAAATATTCTCATGGGGAGATGGGAAGAATAAAGAATAAGTGAAGGACATGTGGGAAGAAGTGAAGGAATTAAAAATTCCTTTTGGGTGCATTGGGAGATTAAAAGGTGAATTAAAAATTCACATGGGGAAGTGGAGTGCCTTGCCCAAAAGGAGAAAGCCTTTAATAAGGTTGACTTAAGGACACATGCCATAAATGGGGGAGGATTAGGTTGTACTAACCATATGATTAAGGTTGTGCAAGTACTCAGTTAGATGGACTAATGACTCATTAGAAGCAAGTGGGAGATTATGGAGGATGTGACCCTAATGATGATTAAGGGTGTGCACATGCTAACCCTAGTTAATTAGAAGAAGATGAAAGAATTAAGATGGATTAGAGACCAACTTGCAAAAGTTGGAGGATGTGACCATGAGAGAGAAAAGAGGAATTAAAAAATGAATTTTAATTCCAAAAGGGGAATATGACTAAATTAAATAACATGGTGTATTTATTTAATTTAGAGGAGGAAGAGGGGTAAAGTATTTATTAAATTAAATACTTTATGACCTTTATGTAAAATGCAAGGTATTAATTAAACAAATAGTTTAATTAATATTAACAAAGGGGATAAACAGCCGGATGACTAAGGAGACATGTTTGATCATATGGAAGTGATCAAATTGGATGTCTACATTTTTCCCCTCTTCGAAATACTATTAGGATAATAGGGTTTCAAAGAAAAACAACATGCAGATGACTTTATAGATGAAGAGATTAGAAAAGCGATGCCCCAGCATGGGGGAAAGTGTGCGAGCTGCCCCAAACGGAGGGAGTGTGGAGAGGATGCCCCAATCCAGCGAAGGTAGGCTTAGAGCGACGGGTTAGGAGAGAATGGTAGGGTATGCCCCCTCAAGAAGGGGGATGGGGGAGGAAAAGGGAACCTTGGTCAACTTCTCGAAAGTAAGGAGTGGTATATGTTGTTGGAAAGAGCACGAAAAAACGAGAAGAATGGCGTTTGAACGGAGTCAATCGGGTAAACAATGTGCAAATGGCGACCTTGGGAAGAAAGAGGCTGGATGAATTAATTGGAGGAATTTTTTGTAAATAAAAGGAAAAAAGACCTTTTATTTGAAAAGGGGAGAGAGAGGGAATAAAAGGTAATTGTAGAATTACCTTTTGCTCATTGTGACAGTTGGCAAGAGAAGGAGGAGAGGAAGAAGAGGCGGTGAGAGAGAGCGGACACGATGCCAGACTACGACATTGACATCATTCACCGGGCCGACGAGAGGCGGATATTCTTCACCCATCGTGCCGTACCACGTAAGGTTAGCCCAAAACTTAACTTTGTGATTTTGAGTCACTTATGCACGTGTTTTGGAAAAACAAAAATGTGGGTTTTGTCCGGGAAGACGAGATGAAAAATGGGTAGGAGGCGGATTTTTAAAATGTTTGTGATTTTTATTGATTTTCATGCTGGGGGGGAGATTTTGTGGCCGCCACGTGGACGGGTCCGCCACCGCGGGCAGACGAGTCCGCCGCTGCGGGGGCGGGTCTGCCGACGCTGCGGCGGGCCCGCCGCTGCGGGGACAGATAGGTCCGCCACTGCGAGCGGACATGTCCGCAGCCGCGAGGGCGGACAGGTCCGCCGCCGGGGTGTTGGGTGGGTCCACCGCCGGGGGTGGACGGGTCCGTCGCCGGGGGCAGACGGGTCTGCTGCCGGGGTGGGACCGCCAAGGGTGAGGGATGGGGGACAGGGCAACGGAGGGGGGGAAACAATAACAGGGATGGGAAACCCAAGAAGGATGAGGGGAAAAAAGAATGAAAATGATACAAAATTATTGCGTGTATGCAGAAAATAGGGATTTTGCAGGTGCGAGAGATATGATCAAAGGTGTTGAGGAGATGCATAGCGAGGATGACCGGGGAGGATCACCAGAGACTAGCAGAGGCATGACTACTGCATATGCTGACATATCCGATGATCAAGGCCCATGGGGCCATGTTGACAGCTTTGATAGAGCGGTGGGATTTAGTGACGTCGACCTTTCACCTACCGACATGGGAGATGATGGTGACACTAGAGGATGTGTGGCAGATTCTGAGGCTCCTGATATCAGGGCTTCCGATTAGCGAGTGTTGGTCAGAGGACGAGGCGCTGGATGAGTCTGTGCGCATTGTTTTTGGTAGTGACGAGCTACCGGTGCAGCGGGGTCAGTTGGATGTGGATAGGATGGTGTCGTGCAGGGTACTAGTACTATCACTGTATCTGGCAGGGTTGATTAGTAGTATACTGCTACCGGACCGGAGTGGTCGGTTTCTTCACATGAGGATGGTCGAGGTGATTCGGCACATCATCGAGGGCCGGGAGGGACAGTTTGCGTGGGGGACATGCATGTTAGCCCAGCTGTATCGGGACATGCATGTGATTTGTTATAGGAGACAGCTGAGTGTGACAAACGTCACACTACTATAGGTATGGGCCTGGGAGCATATCCGCATTGCCAGGCCGATTATAGTAAGAGTTGGTGAGCATGAGGACAGGGAGCCTATAGCATTGTGGTGGGGAACAGAGGTAGGGGATATACTGCGGTATCGAGAGGTGCAGGAGGTAGACGTGTGGAGGAGATAGTTCGATGATGTGCGGGCAGTGGATATAGTGTGGAGGCCATACATGATGCGGCGATTCAGGGGGTGGTCGGCGGAGGAGGGGTTGCATAGTGGTTACTTCTTTAGTCGATGTTACATGATTTGGAGCAGGCCACGAGTAGTGGAGTTGCATTGACCGGATCGGGTGACGAGACAGTTCAGAGTGAGACAGGATATTCCGGCAGGCCGAGTGACATTTGCACGACAGACACGGGAGCGGCCATGGGGAGCAGTGCTGAATTTGCGTAGTGTATGGAGTGATATTGAGAGACTGGTGTTCAGACCGTATATAGATAGGCGAGAGGGGCTGCGAGATGTAGGGACGATAGGGCGGTATGATGAGTGGTTCGGGCGACATCCACTCGAGCGGATTACACCAGCGGTGCCAATCGAGGAGGCACGAGGATTTGGATCAGAGGATGAGAGGCGATTGCAGAGACTGTCGAGAGGACGTAGAGGAGGACGAGGGGCACAGGAGTAGGTGATAGGAGGTCAGAGGCAGAGATGTCGGCGGAGAGGCCGGGGAGGAGACAGAGCAGAGGGGGGAGGGGCTGAGGCTGAGTAGGTGACGAAGGATGAGGCTGAGGAGGTGGTGGAGAGGAGGCCGAGAGCCCGAGGGTGGGGTTGACAGGAGAGGAGGCCGAGAGTCTGAGGAGGAGAGCCACAAAGGACACAGGGTGAAGCCAGCGGGGCCGGAGGGGAGGAGGTTAGATAGGAGACAGCCAGGACTGCCGGAGGGTAGGAGACAGACGGAGTTGGAGAGGAGATGGACAGAGACCTGGGAGGACAGGGGGGTAGGAGGCAGACAGAGCCACCGGAGAGGAGATGGACAGAGACCTAGGAGAATAGGGGGGACAGGAGGCAGACAGGGCCACCAGAGGATAGGAGGCAGATAGAGCCAGAGGAGGACAGCCACAGCAGGGAGCCCCTGGGGTGATAGATGTGGATGAGATGGGGCTATCAGCAGAGAGTGAGGGGTACCATCCGTGAGAGATGGAGGTTGACTTAGATGTGCACGATGTAGCACCGCTAGTAGTAGCACCACCCACGGGGGAGGATCCAGTGGTGGTACTGAGAGAGACAGTGGAGAGACTGCGATGGAGCGAACAGCGAGTGCAGGAGGCAGAGGTAGAGCAGATCGTAGTAGAGGCGGAGAGGGATGAGTGGCAGACTCGATTTGCTTAGGGTGAGAGGGACTACACAGAGCTGGTCAGGCTAGTATCAGAGCAGGAGAGGAGATTGGTGAGAGAGAGGGATGAGAGCCGCGATGAGACTGTAGACCTGCAGGCTGAGGTGGAGAGATTATGGGCGGAGGTGCAGAGTCAGATGATGCAGATGGAGGGATTGGGTTTGGTGGGAGAGGGGGTGACACAGTAGGTTGCCAGCAGGGGGATAGGGGATGCAGAGAGTATGCAGAGGGAGTTAGCTGTGCTCAGGGACAGGGTGCACACAGTGGAGGCAGAGAGGGATGTGGCGCAGG
>VDFB02370224.1:0-81832 GCA_007258455.2 Sequoia sempervirens
ATGAAATTAATTCACCAAATTCAAATATTCTTGAAGTGAAAGAGCTTTTAACTGCAAGTTCAGATCAATGGCTTTATTTGCTAGTCAATCTGCTTCTATATTAGCTTCCATGTAGCAATGCATTACTTCATAAGAGGATAAGTTTCCTTATAGATGAAATATATGAGAAACAAGGTAATTTAAATGCCAAGAATCTAAATAACCCTTCAAGACTGCAGAAACTACAATCATAAAATCACCTTCAATCAAGATATTGGAAATAGATAAATCAATTACTAGTTTTAGACCCAAATTTAGAGCATTTAATTTAGCAATATTATTCATGCCATCTGGAAGACTTGAACAAATTTCCCCAATGAAATTTCCTTGATGATCTCTCAGAACGGTTGTAGCCTCAAATTTCCTAGGATTACCCCTAGAGGCTCCATCAAAGTTCAATGTGATGTAGCCCATGGGAGGGGGTATCCAATTAATTATCGATCTATCCAAATGAGGTTTTTTATTCATTATGGAGCCCACACTAGGTATCTTGAGGAGGGACCAGTTTCTAAGAATGAAAGAATCCCAGGAAGAGAAATAATTGTTGGAAGAACCATTCTTGTATAAACTTTCCATCACTATTTTAGAAATAGAGATTTCAATTTTTTGTAAGATTTGTTCCACAGGAAGATGTACCTTTTTAAATATCCTTCTATTTATTTCAATCCATAAATTTCAAATGATGATTGAGGGGGAGATCTCCCAAATACAAGAGAATTTAGAGGAAGAGTATAGTCTCGGCCAACACTGGAAATGGTGAAATATCGAGATTTGTAAAGGAGAGTGCCAACCCAATCTATTCATTAGTCATATCCAACATTCATGAGCAAAAGAAAAATTGATGAGGAGATTATCGATAGATTCAAAAGCCTTGCTATAGAAAATGTAGGGAAAAATAGGAGTTATTCCCAATCTATCAAGTCTCATGCCTCAAAGAATTCTATTCTTGATTGCCAACTAGCTAAAAGTGCCTAATTTTGGAAGTACATTAGGACCCCAATAGAGGTGGGATGACTAAGAAGGATGAATCTCCTAATTTAACTAAGGAATTATAGCCATCTTTAACTGTGTATTTTCCTAATTTTGATCTTGTCCAAACTATTTCATTAGGCTTATCTGAGAAGAAATTTTTTCTTTTTGACAATTCAGATTTGAGTGATTCCTTAATGTGATGAGTAACTTGAAGGAAATTGAAGTCCTTCCACCTGAAAGAGTGCAAAGGATCTTCCTTATCAATGATACAATAGTCTTTTACTTTATCACCCCACAAATTTTTTAGAACATTGTCAATTTGGGACCATTCCCCATGAAGTTTAAGAGGTTTATAGCCATTCCATGCATCATCCCAAAAAAGGGCCTTCTCACCATTATTGAATAGCCAAGAAAGATGAGGAAGAATGACATGTCTACAGTCACAAATGAAATTCCAAATTTTTGAACCTAAAGGGAGAGTCCTTGAGTAAAGATTATTTCCCTATCCATGGAATCCAAACATTATGCCTCATGATTTGACACCATTTTTTTTAGGATTAAAGTACAACTGCCAAACCAATTTGGCTCCAAGGGCTTTAATTTGTAAGAAGATGTCTCTCATGCCTTCCCCCCTAAAGCTTTTGACTTACAAATATTTTCCCAAGCTACAAGTGGGAGTTTCCTTTTCTGAGTGACATTTTCACCCCAAAGGAAGTTTCTAAATTCTTTTTGCAAAACCAAACCTTTCCCATATGGAATTTTCAAAACTGACATTAAGTAAATTGGTAAAGAATGGAGGAAAACCTTTAGTAATAACAGCTTGCCTGCAAATGAAATCCATTTAGATTTCCAAAGAAGAATTATGTTTGATGTGGAGGAGACAAGATTATCCCAAAATTTATGCTTCTCAATACTCGAAAAGAAGGGGATTCCCAAATATTTACAGGGTAGAGAACCACATTGAATACCCCAAAACTTCTCAAGTTTATTTTTAACCAAGGGGTTCACATTTACTAAGAATATTTTAGATTTCTCAGCATTAAAGGATTGGCTCAATGCTAGAAAATAATATGAAAGAACTATTTTAATTATTCTTGCTTCTTTTATAGAAGCCTAACCAAAAAGAAGAGTATCATCCATGAAAAGAGAGTGAGAAATTGGAGAGGGGAATGGGTTAACCATAATACCATTCCACAACTTATTATCCCTTGCAGCAATGATTGACCAACTTAAGCCATCAACCATTAGAATGAATAAGAAGAGTGAAAGGGGATCACCTTGTCTTATTCCCCTAGAGGGAACAAATTTTTCAGTAGAGGAGCCATTTACCAAGATAGAAAATCTAGCACCAATAACACAAGAAGAAATCCATTTGCACCAGTTGTTAGCAAAACCAATTTTTTTAAGGACATCTAGAAGAAAATCCCATTCCACTTTATCATAGGCCTTTTCCATGTCAAGTTTTAGGATCATTGAAGGGGATTTATCTTTTGAAATTGAATGTAAAACCTCATGAGCTAAAATTTCCCCTTCAGGAGTATCTTTGCTCGAAACAAAACCCCCCTATTCAATTGAAATGATAGATGAGAGGATTTTAGCTAATCAAAGGGCTATTCCCTTAGTGATAATTTTGAAAATGGTATTGCAAAGGGAAATTGGTCTAAAATCCTTGAAGGAAAAAGGCTCATATTTCTATGGAATGAGAGCAACTATAATTTCATTAAAGTTCTTTAGCACTTTCCTATTTTTCCTCGATTCCTCTAAAGCAAGGAAAATGTCTCTTCCAACAAAGTCCCAACATTTCTGAAAGAATAAGGTCTTAAAGCCATTAGGTCCATGGGACTTTTCAACATTCAGAGAGAAGACAATATCTTTGACTTCCTCCATGGTGAATTCCACCATAAGAATTTTGTTGTGTTCCATATCAACCAAGGAAGGGATATTATTGAGAACAACATTATTTTCCAAATATCTATTAGCTTTTATGGGAGCTAATAATTCCTTAAAATAAGATAATGCAGCAACTTCAATGTCTTCATCTTTGATTAATGTGTCCCCAATAAGAGATCTAATTGAATCAATCCTATTTGTTTCTCTTTATTTTCAACGATGCATAAAATAATTTGGTATTTCTATCACCTTCCCTTAACCAAATATCTCTTGACTTCTACCTCCAATAACATTCCTCCCTAGCCAATAGTTCATCTAATTCTGATTTTAGATATTTCTCCTTTTCGAATAGGGTTGCATCCATACATTCTTTATCACAATCTCCTATATATTAGCCAATTCAAGTTCAACCCTTGATTTTTCAGAGAAAATATTCTTGAAACAAGATTTGTTCCAATCCTTTATTTTCCCTTTAATGAAATTTAATTTTTGTGTAGTTGAAACATATGGGTGCCCACCATGTATGGACACTCAGACAACCATTCCTTAAGGATAGGAATAAAATTAGGGCCTCTGAACCACATTGGTTTGAATTTAAAGTATCCCTTTTTGGCCAGCTTGTTGCCAAAGATTGAAAGGGAGATTGGTAAATGATCAAATCCAGGAATAGCAAGAATTGAAGAGGAGAAGTCCCATGGGGAGGATAACCAGTTATTTGATAAAAGGAATCAATCCAATCTTTCTACAATTTGTGGAAAACCTTTGTGTTTATTAGTCCAAGTAAAACATCCATTATTTGGTGCACAATCATACAGATTGTTGTTGGTAATAAAGAAATTAAAATCATCCATAACCTTGGATGGATGTGTTAGCTCTCAAAAACGTAGTCAGAATTCCTCAAGAGGTTGCCAATCTCTTGATACGCTTTAGGGTAACAGACAAGGTCAAAAGCTTTCAACCTTCTACTCTTCAGGTGCTACAAGACCTAGGAGGGTGTACCTTTCTGAATGAAGCAGACTTGACTTATGATTATCTTTCTTGCACAATGATTTGTCCACAATGGCAGATGGAAGTGAACAAATGGAACCAAACTTGATAGCAATAGCAAAAGCAATCTTTTGATCTAAATCCTAAAATGCTCAATTAACAAATATAAAGAAACTGAATGAATTCAAAATGATGAAGTGCAGAGACCAGTGCCTTATTGGGTATGCGGAGTCGAATGAAATAGAAGTGGGCAACTTATTCTGGCAGAAACTAAAATTGCTGGCATATGTTCAGTTTATACTTGTATAAACATGCAAAATTGTGACTACTAAGCTCTACTTTAATAATCCAAATGAATCTCCCTGATTACTGTGATCAACCAAAAGGATTTAATCTCTTCTTGAGAGAACCAGTTAATTAACCACACAGATACAATAAATGTGCACTGATAAACTGAAAGTAAACTTGTTACATCAATTTAAACAACCAGAAAGAATCAATCATGGAGACAACTTAGCAATACTTTTCAATAAATTCAATAGACAATTGACACCAGAGATAAACTGCCACACCAACTAATTTTCATTGAAATCGCCATTTGAAAACATGCATCATAGTCTCTAATCTAAGAAATTTATTCTATTGTATCCATCTCTACCTACTGTATCTAATCTAAAATCTGATATCTTTCCTTACAATCCAGAATACATATTTATACATGAGCATCAGGAAACATATCGCTTCAAATTCATGTTAGCCAACCGTAGTATTCGGGAAAATTTCACGTCGGCCAGCAGCTATATTTGAACATTCACATGTCAGCCACAGTGACAGAGTTTTTATTAATCGTTCGCCGAGACACCTAGATAGTTATGCCGAAGGAAATTAAATCGTTGCCTGCCTGTGTTCTTATTCGATTTCACCGTGACTATATAGTATCGGGGAGACCTCATATAGATTTCATTATGTTTCCCCGAAAGCCTTTTTGCCTCTTGTATGTCACTGTAACCTTCAACCATCGGGGAGACATCATGTAGACAAGTCTTTGTTTTGCCAAGAGCCCCCGTAATATAGTCTGGTCGCCATGACATAAGGGTTCTCTCGCCAATGCATCCTTTTATCTCATGCGGGTCGTCGTGACAAATCATAGTCGAGGAGACCACTCACCAAAAGCCATTTGAAAGAAACCCTTTGTGAAATGTCGGCGAGACTGAAGGTCACTCGCCAAGACCTTTCTCTGATATCTCCCAGTCTCACCGATGCCTTAAACCCCTCCCGCTATGTACTTGCCCATCGGCAGTCGGCAAGACAAAGTGATTTCGCTAAGACATCATTCTGACGATACAACTCATGTCGATATGATTATTTTCTGTCGCCGAAACAATGTGAATATCTAGCCGATAGGTGCCTGGAGACGGATCTCGATCACTATGACAGTAGAAACATCTTGCCGATAAGCAACACAGATGTTTATTAGTAGAAAATGTAAAATGGATCGGGGCGACCCTAGTTTCTTCATGCTGATATGAACTCAGATGTGGATTATGCAAGACTTGATGGAAACAATGGGACCATATGGGTAAAAAATAGGTGAAATATGCACACGGCAGGACCAATCAGGAATTTTATGAGTAAAATCAACATGTAAAAACATCAGATTTTTACAATTCTAACAGGATGAATGATGCCACCCATTTTTTCAGATGGGCAATGAATTGCATTGAAATCCCCAAACAAGATTTTCAACTCATTTTTTATCAAAGCTAAAACAGAAGTAAGTTGTGACCATATTTGTTTCTTGGCATAAGTTGTGCAAGGGCCATAAATATATATATATATATATATATATATATATATATATATATATATATATATATATATATATATATATATATATATATATATATATATATATATATATATATATATATATTTTAGAATGCAGGAATCGGGTAGCGACCCCCTATAAGCTGCAGTGCAACGGTAAACTTTGCGGACCGGTGGCGCTGGCACGACACGCCCTCGTACCACGGGGATGGGGGAGACTAGAACTTGTGACCAGCAGAGCCGCAGAATTACTTAGCCAATAGAGCTAGGGCCCCTACCAAGGGCCATAAATATTAAACATATGGAAAATAATATTTATTTTCAAACACTGAACAATGACTTGAATCCAATTATCCTTGATAAAAATTATTTTTAATTTAGCAAAAAACTTATTCCATAGAATTGAAAGACCTCCTGAAGCACCCTATGCCACGGAGGAAATGGAATCCTAGTTATTCCATTTAGCAAAGAGTTCAATTGTAGACTGGTTTGATAATTTCATTTCTTATAATAAAACAATGTCTGAATCAAAGTTTAAAATTTGACACTTTATAAAGTGTCACTTGTTAGGGGAATTTAGGCCCCTAATATTCTAGCTAAAGATCCTCATTTTGCTCAAGGAGGGATAATGTCTCCCCTCATTTCATTATTCATTTTAGAGATCTTATTCTCCACAACAAAAAAAGGTTGTCCTAGTTGGGAAATATTACTAGATTTATCTAAACTCTTGAATTTTTTGTGGTAGATCTTAGGTTTTTTTCAAGAGTCATCTGAATGCCTGTTGCCACCTCAATTTTTTTTTTTTCACTTTTAGATTTCCTACCCCTTTTTTATTGGGGGAAACCATAATTTTGGCATCTGATTGAGAAAGTGGAGTAGGAGTAGAAGTTCAGCCTATAGAAGGATGATCAAAGTATACTTTATTAAAGCCAAAGCATTTCTAGGAGAAGGAGAAACTTTTGAATTAGATTGTGATATTGGACAAAAGGGAGAGTTTTTCTCCGATTCATATTCTGTGAGAACTTCATTCACAATTTCCTCTATGAAATCTTCACCCACTTTTGAACAAACTTCATTCACAATATAAAAAATATTTTCCTTAGTTATTGAACCCTTCAGGAGGTCTTCAAAATGAGAGACATTTTTTGTTGTATCCAATATATTTTGAGGAGGCTTCGAACTCAAATCAGCAAGGTGAACTGGAATTTATTGTGAGGGAGTGGGCTTAGGGATAGAAGATGAAGAAGGTTGGTTCGACGGACAAATTATAACTCTCATGCCATCAGAGAAGGAGATATCCAGGGGTTCCGCACATGAAAAGAGTTCAGAGTCTATAATAATTCTAGCCTCTTTCCAAGAAGCCAAATCTAGTGTCAAAATTTTCCACCATTCCCCCTTGTAAGAATTTTCATGGCATGAGGGAATTTATTCAAATTCAAAACTAAGGCCCAAACCCTGATAGTGGGAATTCCCTTTACCATTTTGAATTTGTTCTTCAAAAAATCTCCAAAATGAGACTAATATTTTGATCACAAACGTTTCCATGTACTCTAATGGAAGATTGGGAAGAGTAAAGCAATTGGGTTTCTTAGATAACACAATAGAATCTAGAGGTAAATTAGGTTTCCATTTGCAAGTTCCTAGAAATTTTTTGTCAAACCAGAACGGACCTTTTCTCAAAACCCTGTCTTTGATAGTAGGGTTTTTAAAGCATACAAAAAGAGAGGAAGATGGAACAACTGAGAGGTTGAAGAATCTATACCAATTTTCTTTGATCCATGTTTTGATGGCAGAGAGAGGTTTATCCTCACCCCAAATTTGCATGAAAATCCCATTTTGTTTGAATTCCTCAAGTTGGGTGTCCACATTAAGAAGAATGGATGGAATCGGTCACCAGCAAAAATCTCGACCAGAAGAATGATCATCTTTAGGAACAAAGTGTTTCATACCCGACAACTCTACTTTCAGATCCAAACCCTCATTTGGCCAGGGAAGTGATGACTCTTTAGGGTTTTGGCGGACCCTTCTAGTTGTAGCATTTCTTGGGATTTTGCCCCCATGATCTATTTGAGAGCCTTGGGAAAAAGAGTTCCTACTGGAGAAATTTTGAAGGTTTAGCTTAGGAAGATTTTTTGCTCTAGCATGATGAGGGGGGGGAAATATTTTGTTCAAACGACTTATAGGATTAGGGTTACAATAAGGTGGGCGTGAGGATGAAAAAAGGGATTGATATGATGGCGGACCCAGAGCCTTCAAAATGCCTTGACCATGACACAAAGGATGATTAAGGGTGAAAGGTTCCAAGTAATCAATATTCTCGTAGTATGACCGGTTAGAGCCAGAGTCCACCAGATCAAGCTGTCTACTCCTAGAGATCGACGATCCTTTGCCCACGTCCAATGGTCTTTTGCTAATATCGCATACTTTCCCTGAATCCAACGATCTATTTCTAGTGTCGCTAAATTTACTTGGATCTCTCATTGTCTTCAACTACCATCATACACTTCCAAAGGATAGTTGAAATTTTATTTTTAATATGACAGTTACTTCAATTATTCATATTCATGGGATGTACGGATACCTTTTATTGAGTGAATAAGTGAATTTTTCCAATGATGGTAGGGGTCACGTAGCTACTTCCATTATTTTACCCTTAAAATTTTTTGATCTTATCTTGTAGGGTGAATAAAGTCATGTAATATATTGTTTTTTTTTACATATCATGGGTGTTGGAAAGAAGTTGAGTCCACTTTTTGGCCAAAAAGTGGCAGTGTTTTCCCTGATTTTCAGAATTTGACACATTTGACCTTAAAATTTGAAGCACTTAGAGATGAAATCTTAAACAAATTCACTAATCATAAAATGTAGTACTCGGAGTCTAGTTTCCAAATGTGTAATTTATTTCAATACCCAGATGATACAAGTTAATTTTTCAATAGGCATCTCTAAAAATCACTAAACTTAAGTCTTTTTTTTTTGCCATACCATGCATGTATGTCATCCATATTTTGACATCAATAATTGTATTTTTCTAAATCATTTTGGGAAAATATTTGTAACTCACTAAAGCATGTTTTCAATATTTTTCTATAATTTTTAATTGAATATTTTTTTTGTTAATTTTTATTGGCCATATTTGTTGTTTTGAAAATCATCATGTACATCACGCATAAGATGACCTAAACTTATCATTTTCTAATTTTTTTCCAAATCGAAAATAATTCTATAAAGTACATTTTCATGCAATTCATTTTACAAAAAAATATTTTAATAAAAAGTTATTAAAATACTAAAAAACCTTGATATTTCAAGGTTATGGACCAATTTCATTAGAAATTAATTAAAAAATAGAAAATATAATCCAATTGTAAAAAAAATTACATATTTGGAATCTACATTGCCTCATCTATAATGGGTTTTAATTTCGTCAAAAAATTATGAAAAAGGTCTTCAGACATATGTCCAAAGTCACTATTTTCTTATGACATTGACATGACCTTCAAGTTGTAGGTCAAACTAGGTCCAAAGTTGAGGTTTGGGTCCCCAAGCCTTTTCCTGAACTAAGAAACAAAGCACAAACCCAACCAAAATTTCATATTTTAAAAAACCAGATCTTGTTATAAAAAGGGATCTTGTTTCATTAAAAAAATAAAAATTATGCTTCTACGAAACATGATCCCATTTTTTCCAAAAATGGGAAGTTTTCAAAAATGGAAAATTTTCAAAATGGGATCCCATTTATTAAAAAACAAGATCCTATTTTCTTGAAGTTGATTTCAGGTTTTTTGTTGAGGCAAAATCATCTTCTTGCATTTACCCTCATATGGTTGTGTGAATATGGGAGAGCTTATTTTATTAATATTCTGAGTTATCCTTTATTATAACTATTTCTTTTGTGATTTATAGAGTTCTTATGTAAGTTAAATTTTGTTTTATTGTTTTAATAAGTCCCCTAAGTGATAGAATTATATGTTAGGGGTCATTTTATCTTATAAAACCCCTTAAATAAAGTATAGAACCCACTCTACTTACCCACTTTTGAAAAGTGGTAGAAATTAGAGTTGGTTGGGTAGTTAGGTGGTTAAGGAAAGACAGTTTCTTTTTTATCCTTCTATTTTTTTATTTCTCCTTGAGTGGAGAAGGGGCTTTTTCTTTTGGAATGATTTTGGGAGTTCTTTATTTTTCATTAGGAGGAGGAAAAATCTAGTTGGAAAAAGGAATGAAAGAAGGAAGAGGGAGGAAGATGGAAAAGAGGATTTGGTGAGTGTTTTACAAACTCTTATTGTAGGGTCTAACCATTTTTTCTAGATATTTGATTTGATATATGTTTGAAATGTTTTCTATGTTGTGAAATCTATGTGAAACTAGATGATGATTCCTTATATGGTGGTTATTGTTGAAATATTTTTGTGATAAGTGTTGGCTTATAAATTGTGAAATTTGTGTGTCAATTCTTTTGATAGCTATGTGACCTTGGCTTGGGGGTGGGTTTAGTGGGTTGAGTTCCAACCCTATGGTTGGGTGGAGAGCCCATTGGTTTTAACATTTCTCTCTCCTATTCTTTTGTTGGTTTCCTATTAGGTCTTACAAAGTGTGATGAAGGATTAAGGATGATTGTAAATTGCTCTTTTGAAATATTTAATAAAATTTGTAAATGTGCAAGTAAATTGTGTATAAAGGACTTTTGTTTATAAGTGTAAAATTGTTTATTTTTAAAAAAGAAAGAATGAAACATTTTTTTTTTGCATTTTCATTTTAAAGAAAACCTTAATGATCTTAGAATATAATAATGCATATGTTTCTTGTAAATTCATTGGAAACTTAATTAATCAAATGTTGAGGTTACAACATTGTTGCCCCTGTGCCAAATAATAAACTGTTTCAAATATTTGAATTCATAAAAACTAATACACATGATATTGAGAGATAAAATTTAATGGGGTTTTTCAACTACAAATCTCAAAAAAACATATTAAAAAATTGTATTAACCCAGATCACCAATTGTGACATATTAATAAAACATTAACATCTTTTTTTCCATAATAATAATCTATCATAAAATAGTCATACATATATGATCACATATAATGAAAGATAAAGAATCAAAAGATAAAATTCAAAGGGTTTCTGCAAATCATAAATTTTTAGGACATCCAAAAATAAGATCAACCCATTAAACTAAATAAAAGTTATGATTAAAACATTACTATCCTCTACTTTATTAAAACTAAAACAACAAATTGAAAATTAAATTGAGTAGAACCAAGTTAGAATTTAATGAAATCACATTAAGAAAAGAGAGTTGAAATATATTTATTTCATCTTCTTCCTCTTGTTAACCTGCAATATAAATTTTACAAGATGTTTTCTCTTGCAAACAACAATCAAATGGAGGAAATCAAAAAATAACATTACATGTGAAAAACAATCTTCCAAGAGAAAATGGAAAATAATTGAGGAGACACATATTTAAGGTATCATAAGTTAATTTGAAATTAGTTTTTAGCTATTTATTAATTGCTTAGTTAATTAGTGTTTAAATACAATATTTTCATATTTTTGTTTGTTCCTTTTAGTTTTATAATTCTTCTCTCCTTAAAAGTTAATTCAAGAATACTTAATAAGTTTTATATATCATACATAAACATTGAGTCTTAATGTTTCAAGTAAAAATTGTAAAGTAATGAGTTTGATGACCTATTTTATTCATTTTTAAATTATCAAGAGACAAATTAGAATTGATTTAAAATTGTTTAAACATGTTTTGAAATTAAAAATATACAACTATTGGGATGAAAATAAATTATTCAAATTAAATCTTAAAATTGGTATAACTTTTGAATTTAATGGCTCACCTAGGCTATAGGATCATGTTACTACTGTGTTGGGTTGTGTTAGTGTCTCACTTCCCTCAGTCTACCTTAGCATCCCCCTTACTATCAAGGAAGTCACACCTAATTTCTGGAACTCTGTCCTAGAGAGACTGCAGAGAAAACTTACTGGTTGGAAAAGCTCTCTTTTAAGTCATGCGAGAAAACTTCAGCTCCTCATTGCTTCCCTTCAGAGTATACCGGTTTATTTTATGTCCATGTTCAAAATGCCTAGTTATATTGCTGAGAAATTTGAGAAGATTCAACATGTCTTCCTTTGGTTAGGGACTGATGATAAAAAGAAGTTGTCTATGGTTAGCTGGGACATTGTTTGTCATCCTAAGCTTGCGGGTGGGCTAGGCATTAGGAATGTCTAGGCTTCAGAGACATGCAAAATTAACATTATGCATTCGATCGATTCAATCAAATTAGGTCTCACATTAGGCCCATTCATCACTTTCATCCATTCATTAAATAATCTCATTTATCAAATAAACATTATCATTCAACCTTCATCTTGCATCATCCATTTAATTTAATAAATCAGGACTCCATTTAAATCAAATCCTAAATCATATTCCATCATTTTCTAATTTAAATAAATCAATTATCAAAGTCTTGAAAGTCAAATAATCTAATCAGCATTAAATCAGCATAATCATCATCTAATCCTGATCTAATGCTAATCCCATCCCACTTGCATTATCTAGATCTAGCCACTTGCACAATAAATCAATTTTATTGATTTATTAAAACCTCATTTTCCCTCAACATGACAAGTCAAACATGGCATTTATTGCTGTTTTTCTTGTCCCCCTCTCAAAATTTATTGCAAATTTGAATTCAAATTCTCCCTCTCATGGGCACTCTTCCCAAATCTTGCACAACCATTGACCACTCACATGATGACAAGTGTCCTCAACTCATTGGCTTGTTTTTGATCCCACATTGGTCCCTCTTCAACACTTAGCATTTTGAAAATCTATAAATAGGGCCTTCATTCTCATTCAAATCCTCCACAATTTTATGCAAGGTTACTCTCTTCATTTGAGATTTGATCTTGTTCATCATCACTCCACCATCTTCATAGCATTTTCATCTTAAGCTTTGATCAAGGATTGGGAAAGGGTCACTAGCACATGTGACACCAATCCACTATGGAATAGAGTTTTGACTATGCTTTTATATGCTTACATTTGATCATCTTTGTTTATCTAATTTGCATGTTTCATTATAGTTAAGTATTTCATAGGGATTTCAAATCTAATGTTTTGCAAAGGACTGACATGATGAAATCATGTTAAAATTGCTAACATTTTGCAGATTTGATGTCCACTTCCAATAAGGATTTGGTTGCTAAGGTGGGTTGGGACCAATTAAGAGATAAGAAGGATTGGTGCAGAATAATGAAAGCCAAATACCTGAATAATGGCTCACTAATCAATATATGCAAAATGAGGAAGCTTCTACTATCTGGTCTTAAATGGAAGCTTGGAAAGGGTAATAAAATCTGGTTTTGGGAGGATTCCTGGCTCTTGGATTCCCCTTTGGTCGATTCTAGATTCAAAGATTTGATGGAACCTGCTTCTAGATTCTTTGGTAGAAATGTGGAGGATTATATTATTGTTGCTCAAGGGGCTAGGTGTTGGAAAGTCATAGGTTCCTTTGGCCCTCTCTCCCCTAACCTGCAATGTCTCGCTTCTTCCTTACAAATTTTGATATCTCAGTTTAGACTTCCTCTATCTCCTATTGAAGATGATTTCTTTTGGACAATTGATAGTAAAGGTGATTTGACTGTTCGAATGGCTTATGGTATGTTGAATGATAGGGGTATCCAAAGTAAGCTATGGAGGTTGGTTTGGAACTGTCATCTGATCCCTAAGATAAATTTATTTTGGTGGACGGCCTACCACAATAGGATCCTTACCCAAGATAATCTAAGGAGGGGTTTTCAAATCTCAAACAGGTGTATGTTATGCAAAAACAATGTAGAATCGGCGGATCATATGCTCTGCAATGTCTGTTTGTTGTTGGTGTCTGTGAGATGGTGTTTCAAAAGTTAGAGACACACTAGACTTTGAATAATGATTTGGTTTCCTTTGTGGAGGGGTGGAATGGGCCTTTTTTCCACCCCTTGTCTTTAGAAATTTGGAGAAAAATCCCACCTATCATTTGTTGATGTATTTGGAAGGAAAGGAACAATAGTGTTTTGTGATATTGAGAAGAGCCCGAAGGAAGTTTCTGGGTGTGGTTCAAGAATAATATCTAAAAGTCTCTCCCTACTTCCTTTGATAACTCCAAATCTATTGCTAGGAAAAACACTGTTTGGAAATGGTCAACCGAGGGTTGGTTTAAACTTAACTTTGATGGTTTGAACAAGGGGAACCCTGGTCTGGCCAACATAGGTGGAGTCATAAGGGATTACTAGGGCAACTTGGTCACAGGTTTTTTTGGTGGTATTGGTATCTGATCTTCAATGGTGGTAGAGGCTCGTGCACTGCTAAAGGGTGTTGAGATTGTTGTCACTCTGGGCATTAGGTTCCTTGAGATCGAAGGGGATTCTAAAAATGTGATTGAATCTATTAATAAGGGCTGCCAACTCAGCTAGAAATTACGGGACATTCTACTGGATATTAATATTTTAATCTCAAAGCTTAATGGGTATTTCCTTTCTCATACTTTTTGGGAAGGTAATCAGGTTGCTGACGGCTTTGCCAACTTGGGGTCCACCTAGCAGATTTGCAAGTGTTGGAGGAAAACTAAGATTCTGCCAAAGTATATTCAAAGGCTAATCCTCTTGGAGTGGAGGAATCACTGTAATTTTAATTATTAATTGGTCTTGCTTTTTAAGGAACAGGTGGTATTCTCTGACAAATCATTCACTGATTTGGTCCTGGTGGGAAGAGGTGTTCATGGTCACATGGGTTACCAAGTGGGTTTTCCTTCTTGTGTTCACTATTGGTGGGGCCCCTAACACTTAGGTGCTTTTGTATCAATGGTACAACATATCGATCCAAACCTTATGGAGGTTGAGTACAAGATTTTATTTTTCCTTTTCTCTTAATAATTTCAAATTAAAACATCTTTTGTGCCTTAGATTTTATCAATTGTACTTAAATATTTCAAATTTGCCTCCCGCATTTATATGGTTTGGGAATGTGTGTAATTCTTGCAAGTTGATGAGATATGTGAAGTTAATTTTGGAGGCCATTATTACTTTTATTTGTCTTAATCTTGGGTGGTCGGGAGACGATGATAGTCCTATGTGGATTTTGTCATTGGAAAAGACTATTGGAACATGTGATTATCACTATGCCTTTTTTAAGCCTATTCATCTTGTTAGGTTTTGTAAAGTTTTTTGCAACGGTATTATTTTTGGCACTCTTTCTGTTGTTAGGTTGTGATTTTTGTTCTATTGTGTGTTGTGGGTCACGATGGGTGGTGATCGTGTTCAGACTGAGCTAGACAACTGTGAGGAGTTCTGTCAGGACCCCCTGGCTTGGTATATTTGTTCAAAAGGTGGGTTAGCACCACTTTGGAAAATCTTGTGGGCCACGATGAAATGTTATCGACCCTATTTTCTAGCTCTTGGAAGGATCAATCGGTCACCTTGGTTGACATTGCTTTTGAAGTTATTAAAGAAGTCATTGGTAGGGCTACTGGCCTCTCTTGTGAAGACATAAAGTATAGAAAGCACACCAAATTGTAGGATTTGGTAAATTTGAATGCATTTTTCAAGGGTAATGAGAAGCTGGTGAAAAAGCAATCTGGATTTGATTGGGAAGCATTGCCTCAACCATGGGATAAGGTCTACCTAGCCATTATGAAGTATGTCACTCTCGAAGGTTGCTTCAAGGTTTATTTTTTCTATCACTTACCATTGTTGAATCATTTAAGGCATAGGATGCTACTCAGTTTTCCTTTCTTTCTGCTTTCCTCTCTAGAAAGCTCCATCAAAGAAACCCATTATTATGCCATTAAAAACCCTAACTCTTTGCCTCGATTACCTTTACACCAAGGGTTGATCCAAAAAATTTACCATTTCCATTCGGCTTTGGTCCCACCCAAACCCATCTTAGTTGTGAGGGTGGAAGAATTAGTTTCTCTTGAGGTTAACACTAGTAACCCTTCCCCTATTGTTTCGGTGGGTTCCAAGAAAAAATCCCCTATCCTTGAAGAGGTCCCTGATACTAATATCGTTGCCACTCCTCCCCCAAAGAAAAAGAAAATTGTGGCTGGCTTGTCTCAGGCTACTACGATGGTTGGGCTTGGTGAGCGGAAAGGTAAGAAGGGTAGCACTATTGCAGCTAAGAAGAAAGGCAAGTCTCTTCTCTTGAAAGTTCTTTCGGTCGTTGAGGAAGGTATTTTGGATGAGGAAAAAGATTCTAAGGGAGATACTATGGTGGGGGCTAGTTATGATTTAGGGGTGGAGCATTTGAGTGTGAGATCTCACAGACTGGCGCAGAATAAAAAAGAGGCCCCTATTGACACTCTTACTAGTGACTCAAATAGGTTTGGCAGTAGGGTTGAAGGAATCAAAGCTACTAAAAAGAGGAAGGACACCAGACCCATTGAAGACCCTAGTCACTTCTCAGACCTTAACCAGATGTTGCAAGAGGACTCCACTAATTCCTCGAACACTAGGGCTAGTGCTAAAATGGAGATCCAGAGCAAGGAAGACAAAGCGAATGTACTTGGAGGGCTGGAGGAGCAGGTGTCTATGTTGACCCAAAAGGTTAATTGCCTAGCTCGTTTTGCTGTCAAGCTGATTCACAAGTCATCTCTCACTCTCTCAGATGTGATTGAGGAGCTGAACAAGAAGACCATGGATGAAGGCCCCAACTGGATTGGGGAGGATGTGATAAACCTCCTGGTTAAGAAATGGGAGGGTTTAGACAATTAGCTTTTGGGTCTTTTTTGGGTTGTGTTTGTGATGTGTCTATGTTGTTAGTTGGTTGTATATGCATCTATAGTTTGTTGTTTTCATAATATTTTTGCTTCTTTTTGGGTTGGTACTTTTTGGACCTTTGGGATACTCGTGTAAAGGTTACAACACCCTGTAAATGTTGCTTATATAATAAAAAAACAAGTAATATCATAGTCAAGTCTATAAAATGAAGTATGAGATATTAGAATCACTATGTTGATTTTATCTTCGCAAGTTATGAAACTAAAAATTGTACATAAACAATTAAACAATTAGACATACTTAGATTTAACATTACTTGGATATTTTAATTTTGGATAATTTTTATATGTAAATCAAAAATAAATTTGGATAATAAATAATTGTTCAATTTCTTTTTGAATTAGTATGAGTTATACATTTATGGCTATTCAATTATTTTATTCCTTTAGTCTTAGTGATAGTACACTAGTTGTACTCAATGTTAGAATGTAAAATAACTTCATGAACATATTTATCTCCTTTAATATTTCTTTCTTTTAGACTAAATAGTTTCCCTTAGTTAGAGGTAATACTAAAGTTAACCCTTGAATAGTTTTTCACCATTCCACTCTCATTCATTGTGCAAAATTATTATGATGGAATTGTTAACTTGATGCTATCATAGGTGTGAATGACATATTTTATTGTTATGTCTTGGTGGAATGAAAATAAAATTATAGAACATATATATTGTTCAAAATAAATCATAGAACTAGTACAACTTTTTACATATATACATGTATAAGTAAGAATAATGGAAATTAAAATCTTTCAATAAAGATTTAAGTTAGGGATTAAATAGTGATTTATCCACTCATAATTTAATAGAAAAATATAACATTTTATAATTGATAAATAATATTGACATTTGAAAGAGATTACTTTTATAGTAATCTAGTTGTTCAGGATTATAAATCAAGTTGAAGAATATATTTTTTATTAATACATTAAATTATTTGTCACCTACAAAACTATTAGTATAGTTTAAGTTTGATTTAAATTATTTTATATATACTCATGAATGTAATTATTTCCTTAGATACCTTGTAATTAAGAATTTCTTGGTTATCAACTTAGTAAATACTAAATTATTAAGTGAATATGTGTAAGTTGAAATTAACCATTTGTTTAAATCTGAAATAATCATAGACAAAGATAAAATAATTGATAGATTAAATGGAGGCCACAAAGGGGGGACCTCCTCCTTGAAAATAACACAAGTAACAACCCACTCCCGCGAACAAGGTATCTCATTAGAGGCATAGGACCCATGAGCACACTAGACTAGTGAGGGAATGGGCCTCAGGCATGAACACCAACAACAGCTACTCTAGATCTGTTGTTTTTCCCCATAATTTAATTTCCTTTAATTGAAGATTGTTGCATATAAGAGTAATTCTTTATATGTCTCATTTAGTCACCTAGCTTAAATAATTGTCTTTATAGATGAAGAAAAAATTAGAGTTATCCTTAGTCTTAATTGTATCCGTCATTGTCTCACATTATGTGTAGAGTACATAGGAGACATTGTAAACTTAAGGCCTTTAAAGGTGCAAAGACATTTTCTCATCATATTTAATGATGTAGGAGCATCCTTGGAAAATTGGCAATCAACATCAAGTAATTTGAATTTGAATTTTCATTAGGTTGTTTGATTATGAGTTGATGAAATAAATTAAAATAAAGGCCAAATAAAATGGAATATTAGGCAAAAATATTGTAATTTAATATTGGCCCCAATTTTGTAATTTTGGTGTGTTGGGTTTTTCTAGGTGGCACTCCTATCCTTGTCACTTTTTGAAAAGTCATTTTTTTGGGAAAATTTGGGAGTGGATTTTTGGGAGTTACAACCTTTGTTAACTCATTTATTACTCCTTAAAAGATGCAAAATAATATGGGCACCCAAGTTGAGTTGGCAATTTCATTTCTAAATGGATCCCTATTTTTTAGGAGTGGGAGAGCAAGTTGTCTTCCAAACTTGGAAAATGCTAAGAAGTGGATTTGAAGGAAGTTTTATTGGAGAATTTAATTGATTTTAAATTGTCTAATATGGGATTTTTCAAAATGGGGTCGTGACATTCAGGCGGGGGTGGTTTTTTTGGTGTGGAAAATCATTGTTTTGTGGAGGATTTTGAGAAGATTTGAAGGGCTAGTTGTAGCCTTTAGAAGGGGGGGATGAATTCCTTTGTTTGTTGCAGGTTTTGAAGATGAAATTACAGCTACATATATCCATTTATTGAGAAGTTATATAATCATCTCATAAGGTTGAAATAATATGTAACCATGTTATGCAAATGAAATGCATTTTTTATTACAAATTTTGGGAGTTTGTTGCTGGAGATTGTTGTAATTTGCAAGTTTGCAGGTTGAAAGCATGAGGGAATAGATATTAAGTTTCTAATGTTATTTGAATTTTTATGATGTTATTTAGAGGTTTTGAATGATATTTTCAGTAGCAATAAGTTTTGGAATCCATTGGTTCCATCAATGGAGTTTTCTTGAAAATTTGCTAGAAGATTGTTGATTGTAGGTTGAAGAATGAAGGAAGGAGATTACAGGTTGTTATTTTGCAAATTGAAATATGATTTTAGATGGATTTGAGTAGATTATATGGATGTAGCATTTATTTAATTTTAGTGGTTTTCATAAGAAAAAATTCTAAAATATGATTGTAATGTTGTGGGAAATTTTTATTATTTTTAAATGTTGTGGGAAATTTATCAATGAAATTATGAGACAATTATCGCTTCCATTCTCTTTGTTCTTCTATTATTTTCTTGTTGTTTTTTTTGAGGATTTTCAACAATAGGTTGGTTCCTATCTTTCCCCTTCATCAGTGGTATCGGAGCAGGTGTTCCTGACTATGTAGGAAGAACACTGATTGTGAGGCAGTTTGCACCAGGACCTGAGAGTGAATATTTTGTAAACAGATCGTTGAATGTGAGGTAGTTTACATGTGAAGAACCTGAGGGTTTTGAAAATTTGTGTTTTTGAGGCTTTGAGAGGCCTTGAAATGGAAAAGAGGAAGAGGAAAAGTAATTTTATCATTAGATGGTTTTTGTGGATTCCCAGACTTGAGGAAATCAGAGAAAGACTTAGGAACGATAGGGTGAGGGAATTTGAGGAGCTGAAGGGAGCAGTGGAAAATTTGAAAGAAAATTGGGCAAGGATAAGAGGTAATGGTAACTTTTTTTATCATTCTAATAATATTTTGAATACAGGGAAGAAAGAAGATGAAGCAGAGTGTCATACATGTGACACTATGGAAGAAGAAGATGAGTGAGAAGAAGTTTCTGAATTTGAAGCTGAGAAGACATGTCTTTTGGAAGGCATGAAAGATCAGATGAAAGAAGTTGCAGAAAATGAGGTCAATGAGGAAGTAGAAGCTAATATGATGGAATTTGAGGGTCCTATATTTGATGAAGGATTTGGTGAAGATGAAGAAGATCTCCTACTCAAATAGGAGATAAGGAAGATAGATATCTTCTTTCAATGGAAAGTGACTGATGAATGTGATAAGGCGATGGAGGAGATGGTTGTAGTTGAGAAGAAAGATCAAGAGAAGAAACAGGAGGTCAAATCTGATTTTTGTGAAAATGATGTTGAAATTGATTTAATCAAGCACGATAAGATTTATGTAGAAGAGAAAATTGCAACAAAGAATGCATTGGTAGATGAAGATATTACAAATGAAAGTAAGGAAGAAGATGAAAAAGTGAATATTGAGTTGATGGGTGAACTTCCCTTTGCATCAGTTGATGACCTCTTGTTTGATACAAAGATTAGTATGATTGATAGTTTGTTGCAAAATAGAAAATATGAATCTTTTGATTATGTTACTAACATTGATGTGAATATAGAAGAGAAAGAATTTGTAGCTGAAGATTATCTTTTGGGAAACATGGGAAAAGAACATAAAGACTGAATCAAGGTTGGTGATGAACAAATTGTTGCAGCAATAACAAAGAAGGAGGTAATAAATGAATTTGATTATATTACTGAAGAAGAGAAAACCAATTTTTATGATTTTCCAAAACTTAATAGTGAATATTGGTGGGAGATGAACTATGTGAAAAGAAATAGAAGGGAGGGAAGAATAAAAGATGGAAGAGATAGAAAATTGTAGGGAAAGAATAGAAAGAATAATAAGGAAGATAAGGTAGAGAAATGCATTCAGGATAAGCATAGCATCTACAAATGTTTATGAGTTTTACTCATGAAATATTTCAAATTACCTTGGGTGTCTGATGCAGGACCATCCTTGGAAAATTGGAAATCTACATCAAGTGATTTTAATTTTAATTTTCTTTAGGTTGTTTGATTATGAGTTGATGAAATAAATTAAAATAAAGGCAATATAAAATGAAATATTAGGCAAAAATGTTGTAATTTAATATTGGCCTCAATTATGTAATTTTGGTGTGTTGGGTTTTTCTAGGTGGCATTCCTATCCTTGTCACTTTTTTGGGAAAATTGGGGAGTGGATTTTTGGGAGTTACAACCTTTGTTAACTCATTGATTACTCCTTAAAAGATGCAAAAGAATATGGGCACCCAAGTTGAGTTGGCAGTTTCATTTCTAAATGGGTCCCTATTTTTTAGGAGTGGGAGAGCAAGTTGTCTTCCAAACTGGGAAAATGCTAAGAAGTGGATTTGAAGGAAGTTTTATTGGAGAATTTCATTGATTTTAATTTGGATAATATGAGATTTTTCAAAATGGGGTCGTGACATTCTGGTAGGGGTGGTTTTTTGGTGTGGAAAATCATTATTTTGTGGAGATTTTTGAGAAGATTTGAAGGGTTGGTTATAGCCTTTGGAAGGGGGGGATGAATTCTATTTTTTGTTGCAGGCTTTGAAGATGAAATTATAGCTACATATTTCCATTTATTGAGAAGTTATAATCAGCTCATAAGGTTGAAATAATATGTAAACATGTTATGCAAATGAAATGCATTTTTTATTGCAGATTTTGGGAGTTTGTTGCTAGAGATTGTTGTAATTTGCAAGTTTGAAGGTTGAAAGCATGAGGGAATAGATATTGAGTGTCTAATTTCATTTTAATTTTTATTATGTTATTTATAGGTTCTAAATGATATTTGCAGCAGCAATAATTTTTGGAATCCATTGGTTTCATCAATGGAGTTTTCTTGAAAAATTGCTAGAAGATTGTTGATTGTAGGTTGAAGAATGAAGGAAGGAGATTGAAAGTTGTTATTTTGCATATTGAAATCTTATTTTAGATGGATTTGGGAAGATTATATGGACGTATCATTCATTTTACTTTAGTGGTTTTCATCAGAAAAAAATCTAAAATATGATTGTAATGTTGTGGGAAATTTATCAATGAAATTATGAGACAATTTTCGCTTCCATTCTCTTTGTTCTTCTATTCTTTTCTTGCTGTTTAGTTTGAGGATTTGCAACAATAGATTGGTGCCTATCTTGACCCTTCATAATTTAACTTGTGTTGCATTGTAAAAAAAAAATTGTGTGTTGTGCTTAAGTAGTGAAAAATTATAGGCATGGAATTTGGTATTAGAGCCAAGGTTCCAACACTAGGAACCTTGGGGTTGCGCTAATTGGTTGTTGTTTGCATATGGTCCTAATTGATTCAAGTGTTGAGTACTATGTAAGACACTATAGGATATTTAAGGGAAAAGTGAGAAGATTTGAATGAATAATTGTGTCTGCATTTGTCCTATGTTTGGAAATGCAACTTTAATCTTGAACAAAGAGTAAAAATCTATTTTAATAGTTTAGAGTGAAAATTTTTTATCAAAAGATTAATAAAAGCTATTTAGTCCTATTTTTGCAAAAAGTATTAGAGAACTAGAATGTTGAGAGAAATCATTACCTTTGTTTCATTATAATTCTAGGTCTTTTCATAAATAAGGACAATGTGGATAAATATTATGAAAGAGCTATGCAAGCTAGATTTCTTTCATGACTTTAGTTGTTATTAAACCATCAATTCAATAGTTCTTTATGGGAGTATTATTTATTTCTTGTTTTATCTTTATTTTTGTTGAGGAAATATTTTACGATATCATCCCTAACCAAGGTCTTGTGGGATTTATCCTATGGAGGGGTGAGCCCGACTAGCTATAGGGGAGGTGATTCCTATGCTCATTTATATCTCTAAACAAGGAAGTGGTCAACCTGAAATTTGGTGACTTTACATATCCATAAAATCCTACTTATGCATAGGCTCATGTTGTTGTATCTTTGCAAAACCATAATTCTTGACATGCTATTTACTTACATGTTTTAGTTATATTTATTTTGGAATATTTTTATAGTTTGATATTATGTTCTCTTGGAAAGTTGAAAGCCATATGATACATGGGACATAAATAAACATGAATGTATGGCATGCTAGGCAGGATATAGACTTCTAGAAAGCTGAAAGCCATGTATATGATACATGGGACATAAATAAATGTGAATGTGTGGCATGTTATGTAGGATATGAGCCTAGAAGTCCAAATTTAAGACATTCGCCAAGAAATTGATTTAGTATGAGGTAGTGAGAACAATGGAGATGACAATATGTGGCACGACCAATTTGTGTTGATGTATGTCAAGGCATGTTGTGTAATATTGTGTTGCATGAATAATATGCAATATGCTTCCTTCTTGACTATTAAGTCCTACAAATCATATGAGAAACCTTTTGTACTAAAATTCTTTTATTCTCATTCTAGACATTTTGTGGTTTACCTTCCACTAAAGGATATAAAAGGATTGACTTTTATCTCCTCTAAAATAGAACCATCTAGTTTTTGTGAACTTGTTATGATTTTCAACCACCATGATAGATCAATATCTCTTATATTTGTGTATCTTGCAAAGCTATCATCTTGATACAATTGAAGATACTATATGTTTCTATATATGTATCTTGCAAAGTTACCCTCTTTAAACACTTAGATAGCAGAAGAAATTCCAACAAATTACTAGAGGAAAATGTCAAAGCTTATACAGTGAGCCATAAATAAACACAAGTAAACCTTTATATAGAGAACTATAAATCTACATGTATCACAAAAACATTTTGATATTCAATAAATTGTTATATTAGAATCAAGAACCAATCTACTCACTTCACTCTTAGGAATTTCTCTTGATGGGATTGGACCATAAGGTTCATTCATTGTATCAATTTCTCTATCATACCAATTATTTAAAGTCTGCTAACTGGTCAAGCTCATTTGGGGGAGAAGCCAACATAAATTAAGAATAGATAACAACAAATTGTTTTAGAATGAAATAAAATACATCAAATAAATGATAACACGGTAGAACTCATAACTCAATACTTCTAAATTTGGGTCCTTGAATAAAATATCAAACTTTTTCTTTACAACATATAATGAAAAGGATATGGGTTCTCAACCAAAATGCCAAAGCACTACAAGGTGGCTTGGAATGGTGTGTAATAAAATGCATAACTTTGGACTCTGGATATGAATCATGTATAATAATACCAAACCACCTCAAGGCAACTAATTATAGTACATAATAAAACTCAGAACTTATTAATTGTGGATATGGGTTCAACATAAATGACAAAGTGGGGACTTTAACAAAGCATTAAAATTATTTACTTTTGAAGCCTACATTCATTGGTTAATTTTAGGGTTGTCTTTGAACACCTTCAAGGGGCCAAAACCATACTTGTTGCTCAATACTAGATTCAACATTCTTTCCTTGAGAATGGCAACGATTTCCACCTGCGCAATCATGCTCATTTGTAGGACAAAATGTGCCTATCATAGGATGTGATGACTACCACTTTTGAGTCATATTTTTCGTCACATATTCTAGAACCCTTGTCAAATAAACACCTTCATCTTCATTTTTCTCATATACAAATAATTTTATAGAAAACCCACATAAGGAACCACCTTGTTTTTGCATAGATTGCATGAATTTAATATGAATACACTTAATTAGCTTTGTTGTAGTGTAGTTGATTCTATAAATTCATCAATACCTACAATTTAAGAAGAATGCATGTGGCATCTATGATTTTAGAAGATATTTGTAGGATTACATCAACCAAAGCTCTTAATTGCTTATGAACTTGTTTGTTTGGGATGAAGTAAATGCAACAGATAGACTTTACTTTAATCAATATGCTCATGAAATCCTTTCCACTCAATTGTAATATTTATTTTATGAAAAGAAACACATTCCATCACAATTTGGCATTTCCAACAATTAGTGTAAGTTAAAATAGAGTATGAACAAAGACACAAGTCTCAATTTTTGGCATTGAACAAAACTGGAAAGGTTCATGCAACTTGATGGTAAATCAATAGCAATTTAACATTTTGTGTACTATATTCTCACATAAACATGAAATTCTTAAAAAAATTATTCTTTCCACAAGAATCCACATTAAGGAATGGTAACTAGTAAGTATATAGGCTAAATGAATTAGCTTGCTCCCATATCCTATGAAATTTTTATCATAGGAGATCATATGAAGTTACCTAAGACCTCTAACAGATTCAATTTAATAGATAAGGCTATCCACCCTACAAATGTTTTTCTCACTCAAATACCTAAACTACAATGGCATTCAAAATAGCTAGAGAAAGATGTGCAACATTTTCTTTGGTGGATAGGCTTAAGAAAATCCCTTTCATTTACTTCACAATTTGCACCAATGTGGAATCCTAAGTAAGAAAAAGAAAAAATGACACAAAACCAAGTTTCACTCATAGTAATAATGTATATTTACCCCAAATAGCAATCTTCTATACGTCTCATTTAACAATCCTTTTGAAGTACTTGAAGAATTTTAAGTAGCTTAAAGCTCATGAGCAATGGTTGCAGGCTTATAAGCATAAATTAATGCCCCTTTTTGTCCCAAGCATCCAAATTAAATCCAAAGAGATGAACCAAGACCAACAGATGGGGATGAAGTTGGAGGCAACAATAAATTGTTTTTAAAGGTGAGATGAACCAAGACCAGTTTTTCTACAATGGTTGCTTCAATCTATTAAGAATAAATAAAAAATGTATCTATATATTGATGCATTTATCACCAACACCATGAAAAGTGACACATTTATGGAACTCCATTCACAATTAGATTTGATATTGGTTGTGAGTTAAATCCAATTTTATTCTGAAATCAAATTTGAATGCAATTTCCCACTTGGTTTTCTGGAAAAATTTTCTAGAAAACAGATAGGGTTTGTGGTGTGAGACAACAACATGGCTAAAAGCTCACATAGAATATAGCCTATCAGCTAATAACTTGTTTATAAGTATGGTTCAATTGCAAATTCTCACATTTCATACATTATGGACATTTTATTAAGTCAACTTGTAGAGGTTTAGTATTCATGCAAATAATAATATTAGAACAAGTTTAGTTGGTAGGTTCAGTTGGGAAAACCCACTCTCCATACTTGGAAAGTATGTTATGATTACTTCATATTTGTCCTTTTTTGTAGAAGTTTATTTTCTTACTAAACTAAACCTTTCAAATAGTGCACTTATCTAGTCAATTACTTTCGTCTACAATCGTATAATTTTGATGTCATTATTGGAACTATTCATCTATACCAGTTGATCAATTAGACTTTATTTTTTAGAACTTGGGTAATCCCACAATAATGAGTCCTAGTTTTTGGCCCAGATGGACATTGATATCAACATTTTCAAGTAAACCTTCACTTTTTGAGACCTATAGAAACTCAACAATTAAGAATTTGAAGATGATAAGAACTAATGATTTGTGGCAATTTGTGTGTAGATTCTAAATATATTTTTTTAATTTTTTTTAAATAAATCATGAATCTTTCTACGCAAATTTTAATAACTAGTTTTTAATAGTAAACAACATTTTTTAAAATTAATGTTTATGTCGTCCACCATAACTTTTAAAGGTGCACAATTGGTGTTTGAAATATTTTCTACATAAAATTTTGGTTTTGATGGACAAGTTTCAAGCTTTTATCATCTCACACACTTACAGAGAGGGGAATGGCATGGTAGACAAATTGGAAAATATGGGTTGTGATGGGAAAGAAATTGTTGTGTATAATGACATAGAATTACAAGCATATCTGGAAGTCGTTGCAATAGCTATAAAGGAAGCCATGACTTCAGCCACAAGAAGTAGTTGAAAAGTTTACAAGGAAGGTTTTTGATGAACTTCTAGAGAAACAATTTCTAGAGCATCATGTTCTAGAGCAACAACTTCAGAAAAAATAGTGCAGATTTGGCTAGAGATATTTCAGTGGTATCAAAGTAGCAGGATCTTAATGAGTGGCAATAGAAATGGATACATACGTTACAGGCCTATAATTTTGATTTTAAGAATGTAAAGGACAAGTATAATGTTGTTGTTGATGCCAAAATTTTGGAGCACCAAGTTTTGGAGCAACATATTTAGAAAATACATATATCAGAGTTGGCTCGAGAAAGAAGGGTGCAGGGTCCTGTTTCCAGACATGATATTAATAGTGCAGGAAGTCCTAGGGGAGAATTCATTCCACGGGATATGCAGGGGTTTTTAGTTTGTATTTATTTCTTCAATCCTAAATCTATCTAAGTTTTAGGCCGCAAAAACAAGTTTTTATTGTGGGTTTCTGAATATTCTATATATTCAGTCCATTTTCAGTAGCAAACTAGGGGTTGGTAGATAGTTTATCATTGTAAAGGTGTTTTTGGGATCATATAAACTATTTCCTATTGTAAATTTTATTATTATTAATATATATATATAGGCCTTCCACCTTTTTCCCAAAAAAAGAATATATATTTCTAACATCAATATCTAGTACATGGATATTTTTTCATAATTTTTTGTTACATTTTTTAAATTAATTTTTGAGGTTGGCATAACTATAATTTGGACATAGGTGTATGCCATCAAGCATAACTTTTTGTGTATATATTAAAATTCAATTTTACTTTTGGTGAAACAAGGACATCAATACATAGTCCAAAGTTTTTTTTGAATTTTTTTCAATATTTTACTATTTTTCCACCTGTGTAGAATGAAGAACTTGGCGTTCAATGAAAAACTTATGTTTAATAAAAACTGAAAATTGAATACATAATAAAATTAAAAAATATCAAAATTATACTCTTTGGAAAGATCATTTTGAGGACTACGATCTTGAAAATTATCTTGTCAAGTTAATCACATTTGTAGGTCCAACATGAGGTTTGAAATATGATTTTTGAGGAAATTTTGAAGTAGAAACCAAAATTGTCTTGCTAACCCGTGCTTCGTTTGAAGGTCCTTAGATCAAAGGTGCCTTTGAATGAAGCTAATATCTTCATTTGAAGTTACCTTCGATCAAAGGTTTCTATGTAAAAATGATCTTTAAATGAAGATAATCTTCGAATGAAGGTTAACCTTCAATCAAAGGTCTCTACATAAAGACCCTCAAGTGAAGGACCTTTGTTCAAAGAAATATCTTTGAACGAAGGTAGTTATGTAGTAAAGAAAAAATTAGTCTTTTCCCTTACTTGGTTATGAATAATTGAAATTAAAACTGAATTAATGGTGTCTTGGAGTAGTGTTGTAATGTCTTGTACACAATCAAATCATTCTAGGACCTTTATTCAATTAAAATATGCTTTAATTGGTCCTTTGCAAAGGTGGTGTGAAGTGTTGTAACACACTTTCACACTTTTCTAGGATTTATTTACTTAATTAAGCTTAATGAGCCCTTTCTTAATAAAATATATTTAAATTTATACCTTATTTAAGTGTTGTAAAGTGTTATAAAGCACTTTAACATTTATATAGGGTGGTCTTAATTAATTATGGTTAGTTGGAGTGAATTAAACCCTCTAATTCAAATTCAAACCTTATTTATGACACCTACCAAAGATCTATCCCAACACCTGTAATTTAAATAATAAAACATTTAATTGGGGAAATTTAGGTCCTAGAAAATGGTGCCAGGACCCATTCACCCTAGGTGGCAAATGGATCCTCCCTTAATGAGGAACCCCTTTTTAATTTTTATTATGGTGAGAATTTAATAAATTTTATTTCCAGATCTAGTCTTGGCGTTAATTGTTTGAATTTTTAGGTTAGTCTCCTAATTTAGTATAAATAAGGGGTTAATTCACATTATCCCTACTAGCAATTCATTCTAAGCCTTCAAGAATTTAATTTATCAAGCATTAGAGCATTACAAGAGAATTTTCAAGGCATTTCAAGGTAGATTTTCAAGGGTTTATTGCAGCAATTCAAGATCATATCATCATGACAAGGGTTTTATGCATTCATGTATGTTGTTGAGCTAAGAAGGTGGATGGAGCATTGAAGATCTACTTGCAATCATTGTTACACATCATATTCAAGGATCAAGATCTACATTCTTCATAGAAACTACATGCTAGTTTGTAGATTTGTTTCACAAGGCATCATCCAAGGTGATATCAATTGCATATTTCATGTTTCATACTCCATTTCGTTCATTTCATCATTTGGTTTAATTACCTTCAAGGGGTTTGACCAAGGAAAACCCCCATTCACTAACAAACAATTTTTTCTTCCCTTGAATGTGTGATTGCAGATTTATAGGTTGAAGATCAAGTGGAGCAAGTTTGGAGCAAAATTGTCAAAGTTGTTGCAAAAGTTGTCATTCAAAGTAAAAAATCAAATATTTGAAGTTCGAAAATTATCTACAGACTTCTAGAAGCTCATAACTGATATTTTGAGAGTGAAAAAATCAAGGAATAAGACCCTGACCTCAATTTTAGAAACCCTAATAGGGACCCATTCACCACTGAAGGCGAATGAGTCCTTTGTAGCCTAAAAACAACAAGTTTTGACAAGGTACACAACTTTTTATGCTCTAAAAACTTCCCTTCATAGTTGCTATAACAATTAGGTATAATTTTTTATTGTTATTTGCATCTTATCATACACATAATTCTAGTGTTTAGGGTTAAAGAAAAATTAGTGGTCCATCATCTTGTTGATTCATTTTGGTAGACCCTATTTTGACCTAAACATTCATGGTGAACCCAACATATTGAATATTGTAATTTTCTTATTTTAAAGTCATTCGTTGCATCTAAGGTTAGATCTTGCATTCATTTGAATTTAGATTTGCATTGGAATAAGATCTCGTTTAGGGTTTCTTGCAGTGCATTCAAAATTGCATCTCATTTAGGATTTAGATTTGCATTATTTTGTATTTCTCTAAATCTAAAAAATACAAAAGTAAATCATTCATTGTGCATACCATTTAGATCTCATACAATTGCATTTGAAAATAAAAACAAAATTGCATTCCAACCTAGGTCTTTGCATTCATCTTTTCATTACATTTTTACATTACATTTCTAGAAAATTTGAAACTGAAACTCACTACCTAAGACCTGGATTTGAAAGACATTACAAAAACCTTGCAAATCATCCAAAAATAGTTTAAAAATACCTAACCAGGATCCATTCGCCTTTATTGGTAAATGAGTCCCTGATCAGGTCAAACCTGAACCTTCTAACATCTGAAAAGACATTAAAAATCACCTAAAAATCCACAAAAACATCTCAGAAAGACTAGGTAACTAGGACCCATTTTCCCTTACTGGAGAATGAGTCCTTGTTGGGTCCTAATCTGCAATTTCTAGAAGTTGAAATCTCATTTTTAGGCTTCTGTTTGTTGTAGTTACTTTCTTGTTTTAGTTTTTTGATTTGTTGTTTCATCAAATTTGGTGAATCTAGCTTAATTTATCTTCATTCAATGCATTATCAAAATTCAAAATAGAATTTACAACATCCCATTTTCAGTCCATTGCATAGTGTAATAAAAAAATTACCTTGTTTTAAGTCTGAAAATCTGAAAATGTTTTCACTTTTGGAACTTCAATGCATAATATGGATAAAAGTACTTTTCACTTTTGCATACACAATGTTTACATTCATAAATCTTTGCATAAGTTTGATAAAAGTTCTTTTCATTTTTGGATACACAATGTTTGATTTTTAAAGTCTTGCATACATTGGATAAAAGTACTTTTCATCTTTGGATATACATTGTTTATATTTGTGAAGCATTGCATAAGATGGCTCGAAGTACTTTTCACTTTTGGTCAAACAATGTTTTTGATTAAGGAACAAACAGGTTTTGAAGGGACCCGAAACATTTTGAATGGATCTGGAACCCTCAACCAAAAGGTTCTCTAAAAATAAATATAAGAAAGCACAAACAACCAAGGATCAAAAGGAAACCAAGGCCAAAGAACCACAACCAACTACAAAGCCACAAGATCTAGCAACCAGCCAAGAACCAACCCCCAAACAAGAACCATCAAGATTTACATTTAGAGTTACTCTTGTGGGAGCGGAGAGTCATGTCAAAAGGATGCTTAGAGGACTTTTCTTTCTTGCCCTTTATAGTGATCCAACCCTCTTCCACATGTGCTGCCTTGTCAAGCCAAGCCAGTGCACCATTATCCTGAAGAAGAAAGCATGCAACCACTATCTTAGAGATTTGAACTATGTTCCTCCCTATAGGCATGGCCATATCAGGAGAGCCACCTGAAAAGATGGCCGAAGCACCATTACCAGAAGTGGCAGCCACAGGCCCAGTCTCGTTCTCTTTAAGGTTTTCAACACTATAGTCTTGCATAGCATCAGTAGCCCCTCCAATTGAGACATCCGAAGAGGATGCCCTAAGGCGCTGTGAATCCAAAGCAACTACCTTAGAAAAACTCCTAGGTTGCTCAAATTTCTTCTCAACCGTATAATGCTGCTAAGAAGCACCTTTCCACCATGTAGCCTTCATGGCTTTTTTCTCAAAACCACATTGTGCAGCAGCATGACCTATTTTAAAACATCTTCTGTAATGGAATGGAATCCCCTCATAGTCCAAATATTGGACCCAAGACCCCTTAGAAGATTTAAGAACAATCTTAGCAGGAAGCCCTTTTGAAACATCCATTTCGACCAGTATGCGGGCACAGGTGGAATGAAAAATATTAGAGGATCCATCATCCAACAACAAAAATTCACCAAGGGCTTCACCCACTTCCTCCAGAAGAGGATCAACCCATAAGTGGAGGGGAAGATTAGGCAACCAAACCCAAATCAAGATCTTATTGAAAGTTTCAGAAGCAGGGTTGAAATCAGAATGCCAGGGCTTAAGCATCAACAAATGTTTGTCCTCCTAGCTAAAAAAGTTGTCACATAAAATTATATTTCTATCCTGAGCATTATCAAACTTGGCAACAAAAAACCCCTTGACCATGGGGAAAATATGAACTTTACCATAAATTAGAGGTTCCCATTCATGAGAGATCTAGGAATGTAGCTGAGGGAGGCTAAGCCAAAAAACCCTAAACTGACAAATCATCCCACAAATGGAGAGATCAGACACATTCTCTTCTATTTCTTCAACTGTTTCCACCTTCAGATCAACCGAGATGGCAGAAGCAACAAGGAAAAATCCACTAAACGGTAGTCTCTCGTGCCCTAGTTTTGGGGTCGTCACCCGCACAGCAAGGCCTCTACCCTTTCCACGCAAAGCACCAGCCCCTGCAACTCTATCCGTCGCTGCCTTCTTGTCGTGGAATTCTCCTCCCTCGCCATTTCCAGTGGCATGGGTCGTAGTCGTCTCAGCCTTCGCCGTATTCATCCCAGCCTTCATCGTATTCATCAAACAATGTTAGTATCCTAATTTTCTAAACATGCTAAGAAAGAGAATACAATGGTGGATAATTATGAAAATCAAATTTGGTCTTTCCCTAATATCTCTCCTATTTGTGATGAAAATACTTTTGGTGACAGAAGATCAAAAAAATGAGAGTTATGAAAGTCCTATTTGTCTCTCTTCCCCTAGGGAAAACATTATTGAACAAGACAATACCATCATTGAAAAGCAAGACAATTCAACCATTGATCATTCCCCTATTTGTGTTGAATTCATTTTAGATGAACCAAAGAATGAATGTCATGAACATCTAGTTTTTAGTTCTCCTAAAAACTCTCCTCCTAGGTAGGATACCATGGTGCAAGAAATCAAAAAATTGACACATGCCTTTCAAACAATTTTGATGAGGATTTCTTTGATGAAGATGATGGAGAGACTTTAGACTCCCCTTCACTAAGACATAATGAAAATGATTCTGAGGTTATGCACATTAGATATCCCTTGAAGAACTCTCCTGAGCCTAAACTTATCATGTATTCACCCTTGTAAAAACCACAAACTCAAACTAAACCTATCCTCATCCTTGAACCACCTAAGAACAATGTTTCACAACAACTGAGTCACAATACCATTGCTCATACGTATAAGACTAGGAACAATCCACAACCAATAAAAATACCTTTAACATCCCTCCAATTACCTAATACAATCTTGCCTAGTGCTTCTCATTTTACCACAAATAATGGAAAGGAATATAATCTTGTTGAACACCTTATGAATACTCCCGCTAAGATTTTCATATGGGAAATGCTTCAAACATCACCTAGTCATCATAGCATTCTTCAAGAAGCTTTGCAACAAGTTATGGTTCCTCCTAACACTAGTTAAAACGATGTGGCAGCACTAGTTCAAGGAATGAATGACTTGAACATAGATATTATTTTTCACCAGAGCAAGTTACCTCCCATAGAAATTCAAAATAAATATAAAGATTTCAACATAATTATTTGCATCGATAGAATTGTGAAAAAACGAACCCTTTTTGACAATGGTTCAACCCTGAATGTGTGTAGTGTGAGCCTTTTGAAAAGACCTTGAATGAGTAAAAATGATATTAAACCTGATTCTTTATCTATTCATGGATTTGACAACATAGGGAAAAACTACTCAGAATCATCATATTACCTATCAGAGTTGGGCAAGTAACATTACAAAATTTGATCCACGTTATGCCCACTGGTCTTTCTTACAACCTTCTTTTAGGGAGATTTTGGATTCATGAAATGAATGGTATCCCTTCTACTTTGCATCGTGTCATGAAGTATTTCTATAACAACAAAGTCTACATGCTAAAATCCAATCTTGAACCCAAAAGTTGTTTGATGGCCGAGAGAAAAGGATCAGATCCTATGGAAGCATTGTATACAACTAAAAAAGTGAAAACTGCAAAGGAAGAAGAGCACGAGAATAAAATTGAGGAAGTCACTAAGCTATTGGACGATGATTGGGGTTCCTTAGATTTCACACCAACATTCATGGAAAAATACAAGATCATAATCAAAGAGTCTGAAAAGGGAAAAGAAAAATTGATAATATTAACACAAAATTTCAAAGCATCCACCTCAACTACTTTAGAAGATCAAATAAATTACACAACAAAATTTGACGAAGTTGACTATGAACAACCACTGAATCTTAAAGAAATGAAAAGTGTTTATGGAAGAGGTTATGAACTTATGAAACAACTTGGTTATAGTGGAAAAGGATGTGGTGCTAGAGAATAATGTATCCACATCCCTATAGAGTTTAACACACAAGAAACAACCCGCGGTCTTGGTTATTGTCCTTTGATAGAAATCAAACCAACAAACAAACCTTCAATTAATATCAACACACTTACAAAGGTTTATTCTAAACAAACTTTAACATTAGTTCATCTTGAATTGATAGACACTAGTGGTCTTGGTTATCGTCCTTCAAAATAAATGAAAGAAACAATGAAGTCCTCGCTTAACATTAATCTATCACACAAAATGCTAATGATTCAAATTTGATAGATTTTACACCCTCCCATAAAGGAGAGTACAAAATCTCACAATCTAAAGAGTCTTGTGTAAGTATGATACTTTGTACTAAGCAAACGATACCTTTGTCACAAACTAAAGAAACATCCTCTACTTTTGATCAAGAGAGTATCTTGTCGACACTCCTCCAAGATCGTTTGATATCTCTCCCTCCAAGAACATGAAAGAAATTTTATAACAAGAGTTCATTTTGTGCATATCATAGAGTTCATGGTCATTCTACTAGTAAATGTAAGGATTTGAGTAATAAAACCCAACATATTAAGGAGTTTGGTGCTCTCCCTTATGTGGGGCCACCTAATTCCTATAACTGATATTTATTTTCACTCCAGCATGCCTCTCATCAATCATTTCGGCTCATCCTTTCCTTGCACTAAGTGGGGGCAAGGGGTTAGGTAGCCTTGTCCTCATATGTCACTTGATGTCTCTTTTGGCTAGTTGACCACCTTTCATGTATATATAAGAGAAAGCTTGTGATGTGGATGACATGCCTTATGTTGACTTGCATGTGACGTACTGAGTTTTGGGGGCAACCCCTTCCCCTTTGCATGACGTAGCTTATTAGAAACATATGACTTGGCATAGGGATTTCTGAATAAGCTCTCATGTCTTCTTCTACTTTAAAGCAATTTCTCATAGCAATGGTGTTAGCAACCACTTTAAAGTGGGGGCATACATCGACACTCATATTTCACTGTGCGATTTTCTTTACTCTTGTGATGCATCCTTTTTTTGGTCGTGTCATTAGGTTTGATTTCCTCCAAGAGTGTGATATTTATTTGACTTATCCTCTCTTGGAGACATTAGATACATTGTTACCCTAAGATGAGACCTTCACATGAACAAATTAAAATCCCCTTTAGAAAAAATTTTACATTACAAAAGCATTACATTGTGGTGCCTTATTGAAGTTATCAGGAGGATAACTTTGGTATGGTTTGTATGATGAGAAGTTGATACACTGGCATGACTTTCTCATTATATGGTGAGAAGCCGACATACTGGCATGACTTTCTCACTAAACCACTTCATTGGGACAACTCACCTAGTGGAAAGACTAAGATTCCACTATCCTAAAGTGAGTAGCATATGTTATGGACAAACAGCCTAATTTAGTGTGAGTTTGACATGGGTTCATCCTCTCACTAAAGTGGGGCCAAAATGTAGTAACGGAAAAAGTAGCCTTTTCCCTTACTTGGTTCTGAATAATTGACATTAAAACTGAATTAATGGTGTCTTAGAGTAGTGTTGTAATGTTTTGTACACATTCACATCATTCTAGGACCTTTATTTGATTAAAATATGCCTTAATTGGTCCTTTGCAAAGGTGTTGTGAAGTGTTGTAACACACTTTCACACTTTTCTAGGATTTATTTACTTAATTAAGCTTAATGGGCCCCTTCTTAATAAAATATATTTAAATTTGTACCTTATTTAAGTGTTGTAAAGTGTTATAAAGTGCTTTCACATTTATCTAGGGTGGTCTTAATTAATTGTGGTCAATTGGATTTAATTAACCCCTCTAATTCAAATTCAAACCTTATTTATGACACCTCCCGAAGATCTATCCTGACACCCATAATTTAAATAATAAAACATTTAATTGGGAAAATTTAGGTCCTGGAAAATGGTGCCAAGACCCATTTACCCTAAGTGGCGAATGGGTCCTCCCTTAATAGGACCTCCTTTTCTAAGTTGATCTAAAATGGGTCTTAACATACTTTCCATCCCCCAAGGTTAGGTCCTGGAAAACTGAGCCAGGACCCATTCACCTTAGGTGGTGAATGGGTCCTCCCTTAATGAGGACCCCATTTTTAAATTTCACTCTGGCGGGAATTCAATAAAGTTTATTTACAGATCTGGTGTCAACCTTAATTTTTTGAATGTTGGGGTTAATCTCCTAATTTAGTATAAATAAGGGGTTAATTCACATTATTCATGCTAGAAATTCATTCTAAGCCTTCAATCATTTAAGTTATCAAGCATTAGAGCATTACAAGAGCATTTTCAAGGCATTTCAAGACAGATTATCAAGGGCTTATTGCAGAAATTCAAGATCATACCATCATGACAAGGGTTTTATGCATTCATGTATGTTGTTGAGCTAAGAAGGTGGATGTAGCATTGAAGATCTACTTGCAATCATTGTTACACAAATATTCAAGGATAAAGATCTACATTCTTCATGGACACTACATGGTAGTTTGCATAATTATTTCACAAGGCATCATCCAAGGTGATATCAATTACATATTTCATGTTTCATACTTCATTTCATTTATTTCATCATTTGGTTTAATTGCCTTCAAGGAGTTTGACCAAGGAAATCCCCTATTCACTAACAAACAATTTTTTCTTCCCTTGAATGTGTGATTGTAGATTTATAGGTTGAAGATCAAGTGGAGAAAGTTTGGAGAAAAATTATCAAAGTTATTGCAAAAGTTGTCATTCAAAGTACAAAATCAAAGATTTGAAGTTACAAAATTATCTACAGACTTCCAGAAGCTAATAACCAGGATTTTGAGAGTGTAGACATCAAGGAATAAGACACTGATCTTAGTTTCAAAAACCCTAATAGGGACCCATTCACCACTGAAGGAAAATGAGTCCTTTGTAGCCTAAAAACAAAAAAATAATAATAAGGTACACAGCTTTTTATTCTCTAAAAACTTCCCTCATAGTTGCTATAACAGTTAGGTATCATTTCTGATTGTTATTTGCATCTTATCATACACATAATTGTAGTGTTTAGAATCTTAGGAAAATTTGTGGTCCATCATCTTATTGATTCATTTTGGTAGACCCTATTTTTCACCTAAACAAGTTCAACATTTGAATTTTTACCACTCCACAAAATTTTCATGTCCCAAGTTTAGGACCAAGTATTGTGGGATTACCCAGTTCACTTGAGTTTACCCATAAAACTTGATGGCCATGAGAAACCCACAAACTCCAATTGGATGTGGAATTCTTGAAAGAGTCAAATAGACAAGAAATTCCCACAAATCGAGTTGACCCCAAAGTTCATGTAAATATGGAAAAATCCACCAATACCAATTGTATGGGAAAATACATCAAAACCAGTTAAATAGGTTGTTTCAACAACAAATCTTCACAAAAGTCCAGTAGCAAACCAAAAACCTGTATAAGAATAACTTGTTTTTTTCTTAATTCTCACTAAATTTGATATGAAAATACCCATTAGGATCCTCTACAAGTTGATTTCATTAGTTTACCCAAACTATCTCCAAAAATCCTCTTGAAGAAACTACCCATAAACCAACTACATAATAAAAAAAAAGGAAAATTGAAAATAAAAATAGGAAACATTTTTGGGTGATATAGGACTGAAATCATGAACTCGGATGCTCCTACATCAAAAATCTTAAGCTACTGAATAAACACGTGCACTATAAGATAAACCATACCAAGGAAAAGTAATCACATAAAAATTATCCAACCACACTTTTCTATATTAATTATTATTTCATTAAAAAATGTGTACAAAGGTATGCTCATAAGGAGCTTATATTAGTCTCTAGTAACTTCCCTCAAAAGCTCGTATTGGTTTCTTGTTGATACTCTTATGAGTAGAACATTTGTAAATAATATTCAAGAGAAGAAAGAGGTGTAAAAATGGCATTTATATAGAATCTATTCCTAGTAAATATTACCTTGTTTATTTATGGATTTATTTAAATCTAAGCCATCTTTATTGTACTATAATTCCCATGCAACTTCTCCTTTGAATTCATGTAAACAACATATATGTCCAAATTTATGTTGCATTCCTTACAACTGAGCTAGAAATCCTATCTTATTTAATCCATGTTTACATAATCTTTCAAAAACAACTTCTTATTGGCACATCTATTTATAAAAATGCAAGTATGGCTTATACCACTGTCCAATGAACATAACCTATATGAAATGAGTGTCAAGAGAACTATTCATATGTAGTTATAGTAGATGGGTTCATATGAACCACTACTCATGAAATATGAGCTGATAAGGATTGACTCAAACTATGTAGTTGAATCTAAATAAATCATTACATAATTTGATGCTCTACGAAAATCACTTATCTAAAAATGAATTTAAGCTCTAGGGAGTTGTTTAATGAATAGTTCATAAGCTTGATTATGAGGAAATTTCTAAGGTTAGTGTTTGTTTTCTAATCATAGTAGTATTGAAATCAGTGATGTTCTATAAGTAGTACTAAGATGGGTTACCTCTTAAGAATATTTGATTTTTGCAACTATCATAGCCAACTAAGTGTGCTTGATTTTGATAAAAAAATCTATGGTTAAGTATTGCTCAAATTGAAGTTGTAATTTGGAATGGATGACTTCCCATGTAAATCTAACATTTCACTCATGTCAGCACCACCTAGATGTAATGATTTCTAATTAGACCATTCATGGTCATGAAAGATGGGTTCTTATGAACTATTACCAGTGAAATGCGGTTTGATGAAAATAGACTTGGAATTATGTAGTTGAATTACAACAAACCATCACATTAATTGATTCTCTACGATTCAAGCACCACTTATATAAAAATGAATGAACTAAAGAGCTTTTTAATGAATGGAAAACCTCACATCTATGAAAATGATTGAGCTATAGGTGGCTCTTTAATGAATTGCAAACACCACTTATATTGAAAATCAATGAACTCTAGAGAACTCTTTAATGAATGGTGCATAAGCTTGATTGTGGGGAACAATCTAAAACTATATTAATTAAGTTGGAGTAATATTTGGATAAATGCTCTCCCAATAAGCTCTATGGTTTGTAAATAAAGTGACAAGTTAAGTAGGCATATTTATCTGTGAAACTCTATAGTTAAGCATGCTTGAGCTAGAGTAGTGCTGGAATGGATGACTTTTTAGAAATCTTAAGTATTTCACCTTTATGAGCATGACTTAGACATAATGATTACTAAGTAGACCATTCATGTCATGAGAGATGGATTCCTATGAGCCACTATTTATGAAATATAGTTATATGAAGATTGACTCAAGAGACTATGTAATTATATCCAAAGAAATCATCACATAATTTGATACATTTGAAAACTACCTCTTATATAAAAACAAATGAATTAGTCAACTCTTTAATAAATGATATATGAATTAGTCAACTCTTTAATAAATGATTCATATATAATTGTGAAGGAAACTCCATAATTAAATGAATTTAAACTAAAATAATAATAAAATACCTATTTCTATTGCACCCTTATAATCATCACTTAAATATAATAAACACTAAATAAAGCTTTAATAATCATGAAAATCAGATTATTTTGCATTAAATTTTATCTATCACATAAATAGATTATAATTATTAAATCGATTAATATGCTAGATTGGGTCAACTACGCGTAGCGAACGGAATATGCTATATTAGGTCAACTGTGGTAGTAATGCAGTGTCGGAAGCAATGGAACTTGTCTTTCTTGAAGTATTCGTTGTCTACAACTTCTTCGCCCATTGTAAACTTTCTTTGTTCTCCTCACGTCCTCTGTAAATCATGAGATCTTTTGTTTTGTTTTCTATTCTACTTGTCATTTCCTCCTTTTCGGGCTTCTTGGTCAGATTTTCGTATGCATATCCATCATATGAAAGCTGTTCTCCTTCTGTTTGCAATAACTCCCTCATCAGGTATCCGTTCCAGGTAAAATCTGAAACACCCTGCAACACTGCTGAGGACACCCCCAATGTTGTTTGCCCAGACAATCAGACCACGATGTTCTGTGGTTATCCATACACGTGCCGGCTGCACAGGTCAACCTGTTATTCTACAGGGTGTAGGATTGATGGCCAGTACAGGATATTGGAAGGTCTAACAAAGTTATCCTACGACACAACGACCATTCAAATGGCCGATAATGCGCTCTTTGATAATTGCTCTATACCTTTACAAGACCCCGACATGTCTTAAAACATGGAAATCTGTTCTGGAACTTTTGAGGTTTCTGATAAGTATAGTGTGGAAACAATTCTTACCTGTCGTGAACAAGTCAGATACAATTTCCAACCAGTCCAGTGCTTGGATTGCTATCCAGAAAACTTACTTGCTTCTTTGTACCCGATACACTGCCTCTATCGTTTGATGCAACATGTACCTCATACACCATTTTCTTTCCTGCTGACAAAAGCTATAACATCAGTGCTGAAAAGAATCTCCGGCAGTTTCTACGGAAGGGGTTTGAAATCAAATGGAATATCAGCAAAGCTTGCCTTTCATGTCAGGCCTCGGGCGGGAGATGTTATAGCGAATACTACCTGTCTGAGTTGGATGCTTACATTTGTCCGCACAACGTTCACATATACAACTGCTCTGATGGTGAGTAACTCGGATCCATAGACATCAAGATTCGAAATTTACTCATAAACTTCTTTCTTTTCTTTTTTTTGAATAAGAAAGAAGAATAATTTACAACAGGATTACAAAGCAGGCTGCACAGCAGCGTAGCAACATATTAGAGAAGAAGACTGGGAATTTTTAGTGTTTTTACGTCTGTCGGAGTGAGGGAGGCTAAGGGAGATTGGTTTATATTGCACAAGCACTTTAAAGGTTTTTCATATGGAGTAGCATTTTTAGGGAGCTTCATTGTCGACTTTTTTTAATTAAAATTAAGTGTTTTTTTCAATGGAATGGGAGAGGATCCAATAGTTGTTCAGTTTCATTTTGCATCCGTGAAATGTCTCTGATGGATGAACTACTCCACAGCACTGTTAACATTAAAAGCAAGTTTTCATGAACCACTAAGTAGTAATGGATATTAAATACGAACTCAATATTGACACCCACAACATACATATACCCATATGGTAACAACTGAACTTATCCAACTCAAAATTTCGAAGCTTTTCCAAAGTATTTATTTTGATTATATTTGACATGCTTCATTTTGCTTAGCCTTCTCCTTGTCTGTGAAGGAAACCCAATCCGATTCAAGAAGAAACCAAGCATATCTACAAAAACTATAGCAGGTAAACCATTCACCTCTGATAATTATTAAAGTTGTGTGCACAATTATTGTTTACTCAGTTTCTATTTTGTGAACTTCTTTACAGTGATATGTGGACTTGCCTTTGGCATCCCTGCCATTACAACGGCACTCGTGTTCATTGTTTACGGATGGATAAAGAAGAAGAGGAAGGAAATAAAACAGGAGGAGCAAGAAATTAGAGCCTATATGGATCCCCTCGACTCTAGACCAGCTTCTGTAGAGAACTTTTTACATGAAGGAATGCCTTTGAGATATTCTTATGCTCAGATTAAACGATACACCAACAACTTTGCAGAAAAACTTGGCCAAGGAGGGTTCGGTGCTGTTTTCAAAGGTAAGATGCCTGGCGAACGCTTGGTAGCCGTTAAGATCCTAGATAAGTCAAAACACAGCCGAAAGCAATTCATGAATGAAGTGGCTACAGTTGGGAGGATCCACCACATTCATCTGGTTCGACTTCTGGGTTATTGTTTCCAGGGTTCAAAAAGAGCCCTGGTCTATGAGTACATGGTTAATGGTTCGCTAGAGAAATATATCCATGGGGATGACAAAAATACATTGGACTGGAAGCAACTGCATGCCATTGCAATCGGTACGGCAAGGGGAATTTTATATCTACATGAGGAGTGCAGAAGCCGAATTTTACACTTTGACATAAAGCCCCATAATGTTCTCTTGGATGCCAATTTCTGTCCCAAGGTTGCAGATTTTGGTCTGGCCAGATTAGCAGATAGAGAAGAAAGCCATATTTCTCTGACTGGAGCCATGGGAACTCCTGGTTACACTGCCCCAGAGGTCTGGTCGAGAAATTTGGGACCAGACACTGATAGATCGGATGTGTATAGTTATGGTATGTTAGTGATGGAGATGGTTGGAGGAAGAAAGAACTTTGACATGCAAGCAAGTAGAGAAAGCAAACTCTACTGTCCAGAATGGGCGTTCAAGCAAGTTGAAAATGGTGAATTTGGAAAGCTGAGAGAGGGAAGTATAACAGGTGAAGAAGACGAAAGCATAGCTAAATTGTTAAGTCTAGTGGGGCTATGGTGTATTCAGTACAACCCATCTCACCGACCTGCCATGAGCAAAGTGATTAAAATGTTGGAATGAAGTATTGAGGTCAGTGTTCCTCCTCTTCCCTTCCCTGCAGAAATTCCACTACCAACGACTTCTAGAGGCGAATTCTCCTCAACCATGTAATTTGCTCAAAGATTTCGATAACTTAATTGCTTGTAATTGTCTGATGTGGTCTTTTCTGTAATTGTTTTTTATAATGAAATGAGAATAGGTTGCAGGCTTATATAATATGATTGGTATTGTTGTGTAGAACATGTCAGTGAACGGCCAAGAATGTTACCTACGAAAAATTATGTGTTATGTATTTGTAAGCAGCCGACAGGCGAATTAATGGCTTCCTCTGCTTTGATCTAAAAGTATTTTGAGTTATGGATATCACCATGTTAAATTATCAGAAGACCTTCCAGACTGCTACATGCCTTTAATAAGGTGGATCTCAGGAAGCATATTTTAAGTCAATATCTTTTACATATCTTTAGTTGATGCAACTCACGTCTTGGGCATTTTTTTACCTTCAGGATTTTTCATCGCACAGGCAAGACTGAGCCGTTAACAGATACAAAATAAGAAAGCAATGAAAATATTTTACAAGCTTGGACAATTCATACTCTCCAGAAATGTGAGATAATTCTACAATTTAAACTATACCCCTATTTCCCCTGTTTCCTCTTATTTTTATATTTTAATTATATCTGTTGCCTTCTGACCAAGCCACAGAGCCAATACCCAATTCTGGATAAATATTTTTTCAATCCACCATAGCTTGTGACTGCAACAATATCATTGTAGAGATTTGAACCTTATTCTAGGCAAAAGGCTGCATAAAAACTATGTTTTCTTCCTAGTACGTCAGCAAATTCCAAGGAAAAGGTCTTGGGCATGATATTCAAAATTGACAGTCTCGCTTTAACTATAAATTTGTGGGACCACCACGAAGCATCCAATTTTGACAATCATAAGTATTATAACTTACGAGGTGAACCATCCACCGATCAAGTTTGTAATTCGGAGGACCGTTTCTAGCACAAGTTTATTTTAAGTTTGTAGAATTTTATGGTTTTTTTTTAAATTTAATTTAATTTTGTGTTTACATGGAGAGAATAGTTTAATTTAATTATCTATTGACAAATAATAAATTTTGTTTAGTATTTATCTATTTACATGCATTCTTATATTTTTTTATTTTATTTACATTTGTATGCATCCTTCATTTATTTACAAGCATTTTTATATTATTTATTTTTCCTATATTTGCATATATTTCCATACATCCCTCATTTATTATGCCTATTGCTACACTCATCCCTATACAAGCATTATACACCTATTTTAGTAACCTTCTATTTCAAATCAATCCCACAAGCACAAGATTGATTCCCCTAACAATTTTGAGATGAAAAAAGACTAATTATTAATTAATCTCTAAGATTAATTAACTATCCTAATGATTATGAAAACTCAAAACCTTAACTTATTTTTCTAATACCCAAAAAACTCTTCCTCTAATTCATTTTCTTCTATGTCTTTTCATTCCCCTTTCATTGCAATAATTTACTAGCTTACTACTTGCTCTATCTAGTATATAAGTTTGTATAATAATATATGATAGTATTATTCTACCATCTCATGTGGTTTTACGTAGGTATCAGGGTTTTAAGTAGTAGTACCTAAGATCAATTTATTTTGGGTTGAACCAGAGCAACCATGAATGGACGAGGGTAACAAACTCCATTCACATTTTGCATATACATATATACATATGCATATATGTATGCATATATATGTGTATGCATATATGTATGTATGTATGTATGTATATGTATGTATGGGCATATGTGTGTATGTATATATATGTATGTATATATATGAATATGTATATATACATACATAAGAAAATATTATATTATGAAAAAAATATATATATATTTTCAAACAAACCATTGGGAATAAAGAGACTTTCTAGTACAGATTTCAACTAACATAGCATTTTAGAATAAGCTTAAAATACTATTTGCATAAGATGTGTATGTGTGTGTTTTTGTGTGTGTGTGTGTATATGCATATGCATATGTATGTATGTATAAATATTTATTATATGAATTTAAACATTAAAAAATGGATTATATTTTATTTTTGAGAATAATAAGAAGGTAATCTAATACAAAATTCTATATCTATATTTTATTTTATAAATATAAGATCAGTTCATGAAATAAAATGAGGAAATCGTCTAAAACTCATTTGAAATCTACAAACCCTACATCTAATGACTTTACTTTTTTTCTATATAACTAAGGATTTCTTAACATGGTCATTTGCATTCAGCATACAATGAGACACATAACGGAAAATTTAGATTAAGTTTGAGAATATGTAGTTTATTTGCATATAACTTGTTTTTGAATACCCAAAGAATTATAAAATATTTTTCTTCAATTTTTTTGCATCATCTTTATGCCAACAAATTTTAATGGAACCAAAACATCATTCCATTTTATTTTTCATTCACGACACACAAATATAGGATCATGTTTACATATAACACTATATAAACACCATAATAAATCTATTTCCAACCTAAAAAGTGTATAAACAAGGAGTTTTACAAGATATTTTTACACTATCTGTACAATATTTATCATCTTAAATATAACAATTGGAAATGTACTAAAGAAACTAATCTTGCAAAAGGAAAAATATTTTACACCAAGCTTTCAACCTTCATAATAACAAGAAAATTTTTCCACTAGCCATTGAGAGCTCACCTCCCAATCTCAGGACTAAAAACCAGTCCACCCCCAAGCTTAGGGGACCAAAAAGGTAACTAGCTGCAAATTAACACAACTCACACATATAGAAACACCATTTTTTCAATCAATAAACTCACAAAACATACCATAAACCCAATGGTGGATTACTAACACAATGGATCTCTCATAGAACCACGATAGGAGGAGTAGTGGACACACTTTGAATTAGAAGAAAAATATTTTCTTTATCTCTCCAAACATTCTTCATATTCCTTCATTTTATTTCACCATAATCACACAACAAAAAATATCTTATTTCCTCAAAATCACCTTGAAAATATATGGGTACTCATACCCTACAAGAAACTGCCCCCATTGAGGTCCTACCCACTCAAAATTCATCACATGAAATGCTCTCAAAAAAATGGTAGAGCCTACTCCAACTACCCAAGTCCAAAAACAACACCACACAAAAAGAATTGCACTACAAAACAACAAACTCAAAACATAAAACTTATTCCATTCGTATTCATACAATATTTTTTAACAAAAAAATATAACAAAAATAAAAATATTCCTACCTTTCAAAACACCAACCACTTGTAGAAGATTGATGAAGCACACAAGCAACTCTCTCCAAAGCTCTTCTTCTCTACCAATCTGTTTTTCTCATCTTCTCACATAAACCCTCTCTATACTCCATAATTTACAAAATGACCAAAAAATTCTTTGCCCTTTCACAAAGGGGATTTTTAAAATAGAAATTGTTATATCAATTCCCTTTAATGTGAAGGTGACACTTGTCATGTCTTTACATTAAACTCTAGGCACATCCCAAGCCATTTGCACACACATGTGTGAATAACTTATTGGGACCACCCCTCCTTCTCAAAAGCTTCTAAATTGCTTTTCCATTTGTGTGGAGAATGGTAGTGGGAAAAATTCTCCATCAAGGATCTTTCATGTTTCCCCACCAAGGAGTGAATCATGGCATGTTAACAAACTTACATTGACTTGAAGATTTAAATCTCATCACTTTCAAAATTGGACATAAAAAGGGTCTAAATTTTGGATATAGTCTAATTTATAAGTTTCAAAATGACCCCAACCCCTAGTCCTATGACCTAAGATTTTAAAAAGGCCAAAAAAAAAAATTAAAATGCCAATTTAAGACCACCTTAGAACCCCTAAAAATATAAATTCAAAAATTGACACTTAGGTTGAACATCCCTTCTTCTACTTGATCCACTTAACACAAATTATACTTAACATACATTAATTACATACCACAAAAAAATAAATTTCACAACATATAAAGATAACTTTAGCATCATGAAGATAAATTTCACATCACATAAGACCTTAGTCCCTCCATATGGACTAGGGTTAGGCTTTACCAATTACTCACATATAAGGTTACCATGTGACCTCCCAATTTTTATTGGCAAGGGAATCTATGTGCACTCAATTACAATTTTTTGTTTATCATAATGGAACTTGTAGCCAATGCAATGGTATGTGCCCCAATCTATGACACAAAAGAGATGTCACTTTTGATTTTTTACCTGAAATGACCATTTGGTGAGCACCAAACTTGGCACTAGCCAAATGAAGTGCATCATTTGGTGAGCGCCAAATTTGGTGCTCACCAAATGAAGTGCATCATTTGGCGAGTGCAAAATTTAGTGCTCACCAAATGAAGTGCATGACTTTTGGAATGTATTTTTGAACTCTTTCATTTTCTTTGTCTTTGTCTTTCTATTTCTCTACCAAGGAAACTATATACATGAAATAAATGTATAAGTTGACATTTACATATGTAAATTTACTTTCTTATACTTTAAGTTACATTTCATGTATATAGTTTTAGGATGTTTAAGAGTGGTTACGAATATCTTGGAGTTATAATGAAAATTATAGTGATCAAGGTTAGCCTTGATTGTAATCACCTTATTAGTAGTAATAAACTTTATAGAATGGTGTAGAGTAGAAGTAACTACTCCCAAAGCCTGACTCCATAGCCTTCCCAAGAGAATGTTATATGGTAATTTTCTTGGCATAACATTTACTAAGGTGGGTACAATAATGGATCCCCACCTTAAAGGCAAGACTATGGTGCAAAAGGCTTGTCAACTGACATTATCAAATCCATGAAGATATAAGGAAGAAGCAACAAGGGAAGTTAAATCAATCTAGATTTTTGAGTGTTGAATCAACCTATCAGTGAGAGAACATCTAATTCCAATATTATTAATGTTAAATATTATCATTAGATGATCCAATTGCTTTTGTACTTTTGAAGGTGAGAGTTCATCCAGATGGAACATAATATTTGGCGAATCCACATGAATATGATCTATCAATGCATTAACATATGTTGGCCTGGAAAAAGAAGGAAATATAATATTTTGCAAAGCTTCTTGAAGCATACCCTAGTAAACTAGAGCAATCTGAAGTAAATCCCAAAGTGAGATCTTAACAGGAGTAACACAAAGTTGCTTGACAAGATTATACTCACTCAGTCACTCTTTTGATTCTTTTTAGTATTATAAGTGGGGGCTACTTCTCTATAAGAGGGAGCCTTAGATTGCACATGGATTTCATGTAAAGATCTGGTGTATCACTTTCAATAGGAACCCCATGAATAGAACAAATCCTTTTAGGAGAAGGACTCACCACAACCACATAAATGACTAGTCTCTTAGGCCTTTGTGGAGTGGCAAAGACTACAATTACATTTATGGATTCATTGTGACTTATAGAGGAATTTTTTGAAGAAATATTCCCAACATTGATCTGTGGGGGATTAGATGTGGTATGGCATTCCTCATTCACTAATGCATCATCTCTAGAAGAGAGTGTATTGGAATAAAGAGGCGGTAAATTTTTTCTAAGGAAAGCATAAATAATTTCATCATCTTGTGCCAAAATATCCCTATAAGTAGAAGAAATTTTAGGAGAGGGATCAACAAAGAATAAAAAGAAAGCAAAAACGAACTCACTTTCACATGCTTGTAAGAGAACTTCATGAAGTTTCTCAAAAAAATGGGAAAGGGATAGAAGGAAGGAAAATATAAAGTGCACTTTAAAATAGAAATATAGACAAGCCGACCTTCGACTAGTGTATATCCCTATTAATTACATGGAATGGGGTTCGGGGTAGAGCCCCAATTTTTTTCTTAGAAGGAGAAATATTAGATTTTCCCATTTTTTGTGTCAAGATTATGTTCACGTCAGGTTAACCAAAATGTAGAGGAGGAAATTTTCCACCCTCAAGTCCCAAGACAAGAAGAATCTACAAGGAGAAAATGATCCTCAACTACTATAAGGAATAAAGCCTAGGTGACAGGATAAAATGATGAGAGTTCTAGAAATAGAAAGAGTACATCACATAGGTCTTCTAGACAGACTGACTTGCTCTTGACCAAGGATGAAAAAATGATACATGGACATCCTTGTGGCTTTTCAACGTCTCATATGGACTGAAAATCAAGAACGTACCAAAAAACAAAAAATGACATACTATCAATCCTAAAATTACTAGGAACTCTTTAAATACAAAAAATTAATAGAAAATAATGACTAAAGTAAAGTAAACTAAGTGAAATGTAAATGATATAAAAAAGGAAGAGAAATAAATTTTCGCAACCCAAGTAATGAAGCCTCCAACAAGGAAATCTCTCAAAAACTTGCACACATAAGACTGAGGAAAATAATGGGGTTGTTTAGGGGCTTTCCTTAGTCAAACACTCGTTTTGATGTTTCCACCTCCACAGAAAACTAGATAAATAGATCTAGATAAAAAAGATAAATAGACAAGAAAATAAATGCATAGACAAGGGATGTGATAAATCTCGAGATTCTTAAAGACATAATACAAATAGATATCACTTGCAAGGCTTGAGGAAGCCAGAGAGAGAAAGAAAGAGAAAGTTGTGAGAGCTAAGAGAGTTGTAAAGACTGTTGTGAGAGCTTGAGACTGTTGTAGCAAGATGTGAAAGCATGAGAGAAAGAGAAAGAGAATAGAGAATGAGAGAGCATGAGAGAAAAGGCCAAGAGAGAGAAATAAAATTGAAAATATAGACTTTAAGGAGAGGAAGGGAGGGAAAAAAATATTTTCAAGCTGTTATAAGGCATCCCAAGCTATTTACACCTACCAAGGTAGGTGAAAAGTGGTAAAATACTCAGAAATGGCCATTTGAATGTTGAAATGTCATGGGATACTAGTGTGGCACGTTCTAGACAAATCATGCTAAAAAACGATGGGAACAAGGAAAACACATGGTTTAATGCAAAGATGATACAAGAATATAGTTGTTGAAAAAAGGGTCTTGAGCATCCTGAGGGGAAAAACATTGATGCAAGGGTTGAAATGAGTCTACACAAATACTAAGGGAGTGGGCACTAAAGTGGATTCAAAAGTGTAGGTGAAATTGCAAGGGTATGCAATTTTTGACACTATAATTTTTTTAATAAATGAATGTTATATTTGAATGTACATTATATTTAAAATTATTGTTGTAGGTAAGTTAACCAAGTTGTGACACAAAAATGGCTCTTAAGACACCACTTTTTTTCTGAAATCAGAAAAGTATGATGTTCACTAGAAAATGAAGATAGTTATGCTCAAAATTTGAATATGCAAAAATAACAAGAGATTTAGTTCTTTGAATCTACTTTCTAAGCTACTAATTTTTCTTGAAATAATGAAGATTAAGGGTTTGAAAAAGGGGTGGAGGAATTGGTCCTATTTTTATCAAAAAAATAGCATAGTGTCTGTGGGCCCAATACGAACAGGTGGTCGGGTCCAAACGGCCGCTTGGGCTCCCCAACCAAAACCCCCTCGCGGTCACGAAAAATGTTAGAGTACCCCCCGTTGATTAATATCAGATTTTCAGCCCACTGGGGCAGGGGGAAGAAAGTAGAGACAACACCGCCTAGAGCATCCGCTTTAGTGGTTGAGAGCCGGGGATCATGCCAAACTCCCTAAAAAGTTAACTTTTTTTAGAATTTCAAAAATCTAAACAATGAGAAATTAGATAACACCATGTAGTTTATCCCAATTCTTTCAGCTAATTTTTTAATGAATATATATAATATTTTATATATTTTTGAAGTGTACAAATCTTGAAAAGTTGAAATTTGAGCGTGCTCCCCCCTAATTTTTTTGAAAACTAATCAAAAATCATTTTTTTATTACATTTAGAATGGAGTCTAGTTTATAAAATTGTAATTTGTTTCAAAATTTGATGAACAAGTAAAATCTATACTAAAACTAGCAAATGTTGGTTTTTGAAAAAAAAATGGAGGCACTAACAAGAGAAGTAGTGGATGAAAACCTGTAACAAAGGATTTTGGCACCCTAATCCTTTCTAGCACTTCTAGGGTTTTTCACCTAAAAGGAGAAAGAATGGCCAAAATGAGAAATTGTCACACTCAAAACTAATGAAAGAGTAGATGAAATATGAATGAAGTATTCCAATGAAATTATCTAAATGTAATACACTAAAAAATTAAATGAGTTACAAATGCAAGACCTAAGAAATGTAAAGTGTTTGAAAACACATTGTGATATGCATAAACACCTAGAAATGAAAGCAAACTGTAACAGAATTTTATGAAATTGGAACTGTGCACCTGAGAACTTGATGGAGACTAGAAATGACATCTAGAATGCTTTTGCTACTAAAAATTTGGCCTACTAGGACTCATTCGTCAATTTGGGCAAATTAGTCCTACTTTTGAGAAATTGTCCCCAAACCCATTTTAGACAAATGGGTATCCAAAACTACAAAGAAAACTTTTTAGGCCTAGTAATGGGACTCATTTGCCACTAATGGTGAATGAGTCCAATTCTGAATTTCTAAAAATACAAAAGTGGAAATAGAAGCCCTTGGTCTGCTCTTTAGTTCTTGACAGGTGTATGCCTCTAAAAGTCTGATTTCCAAACCTGAAAGTGAATTTTTGTTCATATTTTTCCTTAAAAAAAAAAGAGAAGATTCAAACAACTTTGAAACTTGATTCTTAATGATTTCCAAGCTTCCAAGATTCCTAAATCTGCAAACACACACGAAGAGAAAGAGAAATGTTGAATGTTAAGGCATGGGGGTTTGCCTTGGTCAAACCCCTTTGTAGGTAATTAAACCAAAATGATGAAAGAATGTACAATGAAGCATGAAAAAATGGAGTTAATACCTTTCCATGATGTTTGATCTTGAATTTCTACATCAATGGAGGAAGATTCTGCCCTTGAATGTCTTTGGAAGCTATCTTGGTGACTTAGAATATAAAAACCCTAACTTGGTTGAATTGAAGTGGAAGAAAAATGATGAATGAGTTGTGAATGAGTTAAGAAATGTAAATTAGGATTTAGAAACTTATATTTATATAGGAAATTCACCTTATTTTTCTATTAATTGGATCCTTGAGGCCAACATGAAGAAAAATAAAACTTAAATTCCAAAATTTCCCACTCAAAACTCAAAAATGACCCAAATGGGACTAATTCACCATCTTGGGTGAATCAGTCCCACTTGGTAGGGAATCATTTTCCACATATGGTGAATTATTCCTAGAGGGGCCCATTTTCCAGTTGGGTTGTTCGGGAATGAGGAAATCAGGTTTATATGATGACTTGGTTATTTCATCAAGTTATGCCTCGAGATGCACAATATGGGGTCATAAGGGCCTATTAGTGATGATGTGAAGTTCAATTAGGGCTTGGGACACAAAATTCAATGTAAAAATTTGATTAAATACACTTTACAACACTAAAATGAGGTCCACACAGCCTAGAAAGGCACAATATCCAATGTGAATGTGTAAGACACATTACAACACTAGATTAAAGTTAAGTTTAGTTTACAAGCCTTCTAGATTAGTGTGATAATGCAATTAAATACATTTTATATAATGTTGAATTAAGGTAAAATGGGCTTATTAAGTCTAGAGAGGTGTGAAGGTCTTTTACAACACCTTTACAAGACATGGATAAATGCATTTTATTCAATTTGCAAGGGTCCAAGACCTAGTGTGGATGTGAAAAACACCTCACAACACCAAATCAAGGCCTTATTAAGTCCAATTTATCATCAATTATTCCCCAAATCAAGCAAGTTTCCTTTTTCTAAGTACATTTAACCCCCACTTTAGTGAGAGGATGAACTTGCTTCAAACTCACACTAAAGTAGACATTCAAGAGAGATCCGAGAGTACAGATGCAGATGACAAAGAATGAAAAAGATCAAGAAGGCATTCAAGTCCCCAGGATCCAAGATCCTGAGTCAAATCACCAAGATACACAATCATGCAATGACAAGAACTAAAGGAAAGAAAAACGGGGTGAAAAAGATGTGCTCACTCTGGGGCCACAGAACATCAGGTCATCTGCAGGGTGAGATGTCCCAAAGAAGTGGTTTAGCGAGAAATTCATGCTAGTGTGTCGACTTCCCACCGTATAATGAGAAATTCATGCCATTGTGTCGACTTCCCATTATACTAACCATACCAAATTTATGCTCCTGATAACATTAATAAGGCATCACAATGTAATTCTTTTTGTAAATGTTTTTGAATATGTGAAGAATTTTGCTAAAGGGGATTTTTCTTTGTTAATGTAAGGTCTTCTTCTTAGGGAGAATTGTGCTTAATGTCTCCAAGAGAGGACAAGTCAGGGTGCTAGATCGTTATCCGTGGGATGTCTCATTCGCATCAGGCCACTTTAGTTGATTGTACACTCTTGGAAGGCATCAAACCCAATGACACCACCAAGAAGAGGACACATCACAAGAAAAAGAAAAATCACACCATGAAATGTGAGTGTCGACATATGCCCCCACTTTAAAGTGGTTGTGAGCACCATTACTGTGAGCAATTTCTTTAAAGTAGAGAAAGGAGCCATGAGAGCTTACATGGAAAGCCCTATGACAAGTCATATGTTTCCAATAAGCTACATCTTAAATAAGGTGGTATGTCACATGTGAGTCAACTTAAGGCATGTCATCCACATCCCAAGATAGCTCTTATATGTACATGAAAGGTTAACGACTAGTTGAAAGAGACAATGACAAGTAGCATACGAGGACAAGGCTATCCAACCCCTTCCCCCCACTTAGTGCAGGACAAGGGTGAGCCGAGTAGAATGAAAGGAAGTTCAAGTAGAGGAAGAAGGTGTTTCCACACAGGGAAGAACACCACACTCCTTGAGATGTTGAATTATGTTGTGCAAAGTCTGAGATGAGAGTGGAGATAAGGGAGATACCCCTAGTTCTTTCTTAGAAAAGTATGGTACATGTTAGTTTGCACCATGTGTTCATTGTAGCTATGTGTAGGAGGGAGATTGTGTCCAATACCATAACAATCTTCCAAGTGAGATGAAGGTGGTTTATGCTTCTGAGAAGGATTATTTTCTTGGGAAAAACACAAATCATTTTTAATGTTATGTGTCATCTCCCCATGATGGATGGGAGTTAGATAGCCCCCATCATTATCATAGGTTAATGTGGTTGGTGTAGATCGAAGTTGAGTACGAGGTTGTTTTGGCTTAGGTTGTGATATTTCACACTCTCCCCTAAAGGAAGGTGTGAAACCCCAAGCATAACTAGAACTTGTGTCTGAGAATGAATTGTTTGTATATGACTCTTTGGACGATGAGGGTGAGATTTTGGAAAATCTATTGAAAGGAGGTGTAGAATCTAATGACCCCCAATTATCACGATATTTTTTGTTGTAGGTGAAGAATTATTCTCAACTTGTGGAGGTCCAAGTTTTGATCTAGGAATGAAAGGATTAGGAGAGTTGGAAATGGTGTGATTAGTTGATCAATAGCTTCGTTCATCTACATCAACCATGTATATCTTGCTATTTTACTCAAATTTCATTGTACGGTGAAGGGTAGATGGGACTCCATTCATAGCATGAATCCATGGTATCCCTAGGATAAGATTGTGTGGAAGGGGTCCTTTCATGATATGGATAGAGGTAGGAAACACTAAAGGTCCGACCTCAATAGGTAATGTGATCATCCCTAGTGGTTTCCTATTAACATCATCAAAGCCACGAATATGAACATCATTGAGTTGAATGAGCTTTTTGTCCATGCCAATTTTGTTTATGAGGTCAAGGCTACAAATATTGGTTTCAGATCCATTGTCTATGAGAGTGTTCCTAATTAAAGTTTCATTAATGATCACCTTTATCATCAAGTGATCATTCTTGTTTTGAATCTCAAGTGAGGGAAATTCATGTTTAGGGAATGTGATTTATGATTGGGTGACTTGCATGGGATGAGAGGAGGATGTTACATTATTTTATTTTATGTAAGATTGTATCTCCTCCTTTTGTATTTGCAACATTTTGTGAAATAGAAATTTGATTGTAGGTGATAGTTGAATGATTTTCCATACAAATATATTAATAGGAGTCTTTTTAATGTCTTCAACACTAGGCACACTATGTGGAAGAAAAGGTAATGGAGTAGGAGTGTTGTGTGGTCCCCTAGATGCTTGAGTTGCTAAGTTACAACTTAGCTACCTCAAAAAATTCTGATGATTAGATTGCATCATAGATTTTAAGACATCTCTTAGTGTTTTATGTGATTCACGAATGGGAGGTGACTTAGGAAGCTCACTAGTTAAAGGAGATCCCACTTGTTTCATCATGACCTCAAGAATCTTACCTTTATTTGCATGACTTGGTAGTGAAGGGGATTATAATGTCACTGTATTATCTTCTAGGAAAGGTTTAGTGTTTGAAGGATATGTGTCAATGTTCATATGCTTTTGCACCATGAGATTCTCCCTAGGAGGAGAGTTTTTAGGAGAATAGAAAACCAAATTTTTTTGACATTCAAAGGTTGGTTCTTCTAAAAGGACTTCATCACAAGTAGGGGAATGATCAATGGTTGAATGTTCTTACTCAAGAAGGGTTTCACTAGGTGAAGGGGGACAACTAAGATATTCATGACCTTCATTGATTGTGTTGTCTAATGTCAAAGTATCTACTTCACAACTAGGAGAGATACTAGGAGAACAAATTTTGTTGTCATGATTACCTATGGTTGGGTTGTCTTGTTTATCAATGTCTTGTTCACTAAGAGAGGTAAGAGGAGAGAAAAAACTAGGATTCTCAAAACTATCATTGATTGTTTCTTCTACCAAAATATCTTCATCACCAATAGGAGAGATATTAGGAGAGGAAAAAATATGATCGTTAGGAATGTACAAGGTTGTAGTCTCTTTCAAAAAACACTCTCATAGGGAGGGGATAGGGAATGTTTCTTAGCATGTCTAAATATGCATGACACTAACATTGCACGTGAACAAAAATGAAAAGCACATGTAGCCATTTCATGCAATGTTTCAACAATGTAAACAGTGTATGCCCAAATATGCAAGACACTTTTATCCAATGTATGCAAAACTTTAAGAATGTAAACAATGTATATGCAAGAATGAAAAACACTTTTATCAATCTTATGCAAAGTTTTATGAATAGAAACATTGTATATGCAAAAGTGAAAAGTACTTTTACTGATGTTATGCAAAATTTCAGAAATGTAAGCATTTTTAGATGTAAGGATGTTTGCAATTGAAGTGATTTGAAGAATGAGTAGTCTAGAATGATGTTTTTGGCCTAAAAGCATAAAAAAAATGTTCCCAAAACTTTCCATACTTATAATATATGATACTAGGAGGCTTAGGAAGCATAGAAATGAGGTTTCTAATGCTGTAATAGATAGTGAAAAATATGGACAGGGACTGGTTTTCCCAGAATGGAAAATGAGTCCTAGTAAGGGTTTTTTGCAAAAAATTTAGAAATTTTCAATGGATTTTTATGCTTTTGATGTTGTAAGATGTAGACCTAAGATGAAAGTGGAAAATTGCAGAAAATTTCAATGATTTTAGATGCCAAAAATGAAACCTACATGAACTTTTCATCAATGCAAAATTTGAAACCTAGCAAGAAAATTAATCTATGCAAACCCTAATGCAAGGTCAATGCAAGCTAGATCTATGATGAAGGACTCCAAATTAGAGAATAAAAGTATTCCAAATTTGGGTTCACCAAAATATAACAAAGGATTTTGGCACCCTAATCCTTTCTAGCATTTCTAGGGTTTTTCACCTAAAAGGAGAAAGAAGGGCCAAAATGGGCAATTGTCACACTCCAAACTAATGAAAGAGTAGATGAAATATGAATGAAGTGTACCAATTAAATGATCCAAATGTAATACACTGAAAAATTAAATGAGTTACGAATGCAAGACCTAAGAAATATAAAGTGTTTGAAAACACATTATGATATACAAAAACACCTAGAAATGAAAGCAAATTGTAACAAAATTTGATTAAACTGAAACTGTGCACCTAAGAACTTGATGGAGATTAGAAATGACATCTAGAATGTTGTTGATATTGAAATTTTTTTCCTACTGGGACTCATTCACCATTCTGGGTGAATTAGTCCTACTTCTAAGAAACTGTCCCAAAACTCATTTCGGACAAATGGGTATCCAAAACTGCAAAGAACACTTTTTAGGCCTATAAATGGGACAGAAGCCCTCGGTTTGATCTTTGGTTCCTAATAGGTGTTTGCCTCCAAAAGCCTGATTTATAAACTTGAAAGTGACTTTTTGTTCATATTTTTCCTTAGACAAAGAAGAGAAGACGTAGACAACTTTTCAACTTGATTCTTAATGATTTCAAAGCTTCCAAGATTCCTAAATCTGCAACCACACAAGAAGAGAAAGAGAAATGTTGAATGTTAAGGCATTGGAGTTTGCCTTGTCCAAACCCCTTTGTAGGTAATTAAACCAAAATGATGAAATAATGTAATGAAGCACGAAATAATGGAGTTAATACCTTTCCATGATGTTTGATCTTGAATTTATGCAGCAATGGAGGAAGATTATTCCCTTGAATGTCTTTGGAAGCTATCTTGGTGACTTAGAATATAAAAACCCTAACTTGCTTGACTTGAAGTGGAAGACAAATGATGAATGAGTTGTGAATGAGTTAAGAGATGTAAATTAGGATTTAGAAAATTACATTTATAGGAAATTCACCTTATTTTCCCATTAATTAGATCCTTGAGGCTGACATGAAGAAAAATAAAACTTAAATTCCAAAATTTCCCACTCAAAACTCAAAAATGACCCAAATGGGACTAATTCACCACCTTGGGTGAATCAGTCCCACCTGGTAGGGAATCATTTGCCATATATGGTGAATTAGTCCCAGAGGGGCCCATTTTCTATTTGGGTTGTTGGGGAATGAGGAAATTAGGTTTGTATGATGACTTAGTCAATTATTTCATCAAGTTATGCCTCAGGATGCACAATATGGGGTCATAGGGGCCTATTAGTGATTATGTGAAGGTCAATTAGGGCTTAGAACATAGAATTCAATGTGAAAGTGTGATTAAATACACTTTGCAACACTAAAATGAGGTCCACATAGCCTAGAAAGGCACAATATCTGATGTGAATGTGTAAGACACATTACAACACTATATTAAAGTTAAGTTTAGTTTACAAGCCTTCTAGATTAGTGTGATCATGCAATTAAATACATTTTATAATGTTGAATTAAGGTAAAATGGGTTTATTAAGTATAGAGTGGCGTGAAAGTCTTTTACAACACTTTACAACACCTTTACAAGACATTGATAAATGTGTTTTATTCAGTTTGCAAGGGTCCAAGACCTAGTGTGGATGTGAAAAACACCTCACAACACCAAATCAAGGCCTTATTAAGTCCAATTTATCATCAATTATTCCCCAAATCAAGAAAGTTTCCTTTTTTCTATGGTACAAAACCTTAACATAATCAAAATGCTAAAAAAATTATATGGTTATATAGGTAAGAGAGAGCCTAACATCATCATGGGATTTTCATAAAATTGCATTAAAAGACGTGTAAACATGATGGATAGCATGACCAAAAATGTGTGAAATTTTGTTACCCTTTTATAAAATCACATCCTTGGCATGAAATGGTCATCCAACCGTTTGGGTTGGCTTCCCAAGGAAAAATTCAACCCTTTGGGTTGGTATTTCCCAATGCAACCCATTTGGTGAGCATCAAATTTGGTGCTAGTGAAGTGCACCATTTGAAGCTCGCCAAATGAAGTGCATGAATTTTTGGAATGCATTTTTGTGAACTCTTTCTTTTTTTCTTGTCTTTCTCTTACTTTTTCTCTTTCTCTATAAGTTGACAATCACATATGGACATTTAATTTCTTATAATTTAAAGTTATATTTCATGTATATAGTTTCCAGATGTTTGAGAGTGGTTTCAGATCTCTTGGAGTTATAATGAAAATTCTAGTTTTTGGAAGATCTTATAATGTTTTAGACAGCCAAATTTTAGTAATCAGTATATCAAGTTTCAGTAATCAAGAGGTCAAATTTTAGTAATCAACAAGTTGTATCATCTTTCTCTCTCACTCACTCATTTTCATCTCTTATGCTCTAGAACACTCTCTCTCACTATCTCCATCCCTTTATCTAACTCTCTCTCCCTTGAGATCAAGAACTACCTCTCTACATGTATGTCTCTCTCTCCTTCCCTCTCTAATCTCTATCTCCCTCCCTCCCTCTCTCCCTCTCTACATCTCTATCTCCCCTCCCTCTCCTTTTATCTCTATATATATCTCTCTCTACTCTCTATCTCACTTCTCTCTATCCCTACCTCTCCCTCCCTCCCTCTCTCCCCTATTTCTCTCTCACTCTCTCCTTCCCTCTCTCTCCTTCCCTACCTCTCCCTCCCTCCCTCTCTCCCCTATTTCTCTTTCACTCTCTCCTTCCCTCTCTCTCTCCTTCCCTCTTTACTCTCTATCTCTCTCACTCTCACTCTCTCATCTCTCTCCCTATCCCTAAATATCTCTCCCTCTCTCACCTCTCTCTCCCTCCCTCCCTACCTCTTCCTCCCTCTCTCCTTCCCTCTACAATTCTCTTTATCTCCCCCTCCCTCTCTCTACATACCTCTCTTTGTTTCTCTCACCTCTCTCTCTCCATCCTTACCTCTCCCTCTCTCTATCCTTCGCTCTCTATGTATATCTACCTACCTATCCCTGTGTACGTCTTTCTTTCTCTCTCCTTCCCTCCTTCCCTCTCTAAATATCTCCACCTCCTTCCCTCTCTAATTCTCTCTATCACCTCTCTCCATCTCTCTCTCCCTACCTTTCCCTCCTCTCTCTACTCTCTATCTCTCTCTCCCTCCCCCTCTTTCTATCTCTCCTCACCCCCTCTCTCTCTTTCTCTCTATCTCTCTCTATCCCTCTCAACTATCCCTCTTTACCTCTCCCTCCCTCCTCTCTCTCTCTCTCTCTCTCTCTCTCTCAACTATCCTTGTTTACCTCTTCCTCTCTCTCTCTTCCTTCCAAAAAAATTCACTCTCTATGTCTCTCTACGTAATTTCTCTATCTCTCTCTCTCTCTCTCTCTCTCTCTCTCTCACACACACACACACACACCTCTCTCCCCCAATATATCCCTCCCTCCCTTCTCTCTCTCTATCTCACCTCCCTCTCCCTCCCTCCCTACCTCTCCTTCCCTCTCTACTTCTCTCTATCTCCCCTCCATCTCTCTACCTACCTCTCACCTTTCTCTCTCCATCCCTATCTCTCTCTATCCCTACCTCTCCCTCCATATATCCTTCCCTCTCTACTTCTCTCTATCTCCCCCTCCCTCTCTTTATTGATCTCTCTCACCTCTCTCCATCCCTCCATCTCTCTTTCCCTCTCTACTTCTCTCTACCCACCTATCCCTCTATACCTTCTCCTCTCCTCCCCTCCCTCCTTCTCTCTCTCACATCTCCTCCTCCTCTACTCTCTTCACTTCTCCTCCCTCCTTCCCTCTCCCTTTCTCCCTCCCCGCTCTTCTCTTCTCCTCCCTCACTCCCTCTCTCTATCTCATCTCATAAGGTGGAGACGAGGAGGTAATAAGGAATGGGAGAGAGAGGAGAAAGAGGTAAAGATGGATACATTAGAGAGATGGAGAGGGAAGGTGGGTGGGAGGGAGGAATAGAGAGAGATAGAGAGATATAGAGAGGGAGGGAGGGAGAGAGAGGTGAGATAGAGAGTAGAGAGAGAGTGGTGAGATAGAGAGTAGAGAGGGAAGGAGAGAGTGAGAGAGAAAGAGGAGAGAGAGTGAGGAGGGAGGGAGGGAGAGGTAGGGAGAGAGAGTAGAGAGGGGGGAGAATTGGTAGAGAGATGTGATAGAGAGAAATAGAGAGGGAAAGAGGAAGGTAGAGAGATTGAGAGAGGGAAGGAGGGAGGGAGGGAAGGAGAGAGATAGAAATATCTATAGAGGGATAGGTTAGATAGAGATAAGTAGAGAGGGAAGGTGGGTGGGAGGAAGGAAGAGAGAGATAGAGAGAGGGGGAGATAGAGAAAATTAGAGAGGTGAGATAGAGAGAAATAGAGAGGGATGGAGGGAGGGGGAGAGGGAGGGAGAGAGAATGGTGAGATAGAGATAAGTATATAGGGAAGGAGAGAGTGAGAGAGAAATATGGGGATGGGAGAGAGAGAATGGTGAGATAGAGAGTAGAGAGGGAAGGAGAGAGTAAGAAATAGTGGAGAGAGAGAGAGAGATGGGGTGGAGGGAGAGGGAGAGGGAGAGAGACAGAGATAGAGAGGAGAGAGATAGAGAGATAGAGAGAGGGAGGGAGAGGTAGGGGAGAGAGAGATAGAGATAAAATTAGAGAGGAGAGGAGGGAGAGAGAGGTGAGATAGAGAGAACTAGAAAGGGAAGGAGAGAGAGAGAGGGAGAAGAGAAAATTAGAGAGGGAAGGATGGAGGGAGGGAGAGAGAGGTGAGATAGAGAGAACTAGAGAGAGAGAGAATGGAGAGATAGAGAGTAGAGAGGGAAGGAGAGGGAAGGATAGAGTGAGAGAAATTGGATAGAGAGGGAGGGAGAGGTAGGGATAGAGAGAGGTGAGATAGAGAGTAGATAGAGATATATAAAGATAAAAGGAGAGGGAGGGAAGATAAAGATGTAGAGAGGGAAGGAGGGAGGGATATAGATATTAGAGAGGGAAGGAGAGAGAGAGAGAGAGAGAGAGAGAGAGAGAGAGAGAGAGAGAGAGAGAGAGAGAGAGAGAGAGAGAGAGAGGTAAGTGTAAGAAGTTGGGTCCATTTTTAGTGGAAGTGTCATTTTTCAGCTTTGAAATAGGTACCCATTTTAAAGTGGTTACTCATTCCAAAAGGTTTGAAAATCACAATCCATGTTTTTCATTTGGATTTAGGCTCAGAAAAGGCAAGGTAACCCAACCTTTAGCATTGGACCTACAAGTACAAGGTCATGGCAATGTCAAGTGAAAAAAATTAACTATGTCAATATGGCTGACAAGATTTTCTTCAAAATTATTTTGTGAAATTAAAACCAATTATAGATGAGATATTGTAAATTTCAAATATGTAAATTTTTTTGTAACAGTTGGATTAATTTTTCTATTTTTTAAATATTTTTTTATGAAACTGGTCCATAAACTTGAAAAAAAAGGTTTAATTATTTTTTTAATAACTTTTTTTTTTACATTTTATGAAAAAAAAATTATATTTCAACAATCTAATTATTTTCAATTTGAAAATACAAATTTAAAAGAAATGATAATTTTAGGTCTACTTATGTTTGGCGTACAAGAGGGGTTCTCAAAATAGCAATTACGACCAATTAAAAAATATATTTAGAAAAAAATTAAAAAAATATATCCTTAACAATATTAAGTGTCTTATAGATATTTTTTCTGAAAAGGATTTGAAAAAATACTTTTATTTAGGTCAAAATATGGTTGACATACACATGCAGGGTATGGTCCTGAAAAGGTGGCTTTTAAACTATGGTTTTTAGACATGCCTATTGAAATTCAATTTGTATCATTTGGGTATTAAAATAAATTATATATTTAGAAACTAGACTCTGAGTACTATATTTCATATTACTAACTTTTTTTAAGGTTCAATCTTTAAGTGATTCAAATTTTTATATCTAATGTGAAAAATTCCAAAAATTAGGAAAAGCACTTCCTCAACTTCTTGCACACACCAAGATACTTCTTGATCTCAAGGGAGAGAGATTCTGATAAAGGGATGGAGATAGTGAGAGAGAGAGAGAGAGGTCTAGAGCATAAGAGATGAAAATGAATGAGAAGGAAAGAAAGATGATACAACTTGTTGATTACTAAAATTTGACCTCCTAATTACTAAAATTTGATAATGCCAATTACTGAATTCTAACTATCTAAAAAATAACAAGTTCTTCCTAAACCTAGAATTTGTATTATAACTCCAAGAGATTCGAAACCACTCTCAAACATCCTGAAACTATATTCATGAAATATAACTTAAAGTATAAGAAATTAAATTTCCATATGTAAATGTCAACTTATAGAGAAAGAGAAAGAGGAAGAGAAAGACAAACAAAAAAAGAAAGAGTTCACAAAATGCATTCCAAAAATTCATGCACTTCATTTGGTGAGTGTCAAATAATGTACTTCATTTGGCTAGCGCCAAATTTGGCGCTCACCAAATGAGTTGCATTGGGAAATACCAATCTAAAGGGTTGTATTTTTCCTTAGGCATCCAACCTAAAGATTTGGATGACTATTTCATGACAAGGATTTGATTTTCTGAAAGGGTAACAAAATTTCACCCATTTTTTGTTGTGCTAACCATCATGTTTACACATCTTTCAATGCAAGTTTATGAAAATCCCATGATGGCATTAGGCTCTCTCTTACCTATATAACCATATAATTTTTTTAATATTTTGATTATATTAAGGTTTTCATCTGTAGACACGCAAAATGTACAAGTTGACATTGCGCATCTAACTCTGATCTACTAACATCGTTTCTTCCTAAATCATCCCTCGGTCTAACTGTTTAATCAAATTCCCTTATTTGATTAAATTCATCAATATTCGTCTCTTAATTAAATAAATTATTTTGTCTAATTAAGTCACTTTCCCTTGTTAATTAAATCAATTCATCTACTATCCCTATTTAATTAAATAATCAATTTATTTGATTAAATTTAAAGTCTATCTCATAAATTAAATAAATTAAAACTTTATTTGATTTAATCTAACACATCCCTTTTAATTAAATAAATCAAAAATCTTTATTTAATTAGCTCTCTTATCATATTCCCTCTTTTTGATTTAAATTAATCCAAAAATCTAAATCAAATTGTCAAATCAAATTGATTATCCCCTTTAAATTAATCAAACCTCGACACTTTTAATCTTAATCCATCAAATCCTCTTAGATTTTGCAACTTGCACATGAAAAATAGACTTATTTGATTTATTAAATTTCTATTTTCCTTCAACAAGGCATCTTTTAAGGAATATTCCCCAATTTGAATTCAAAATCCAAGAGGGAATAAGTCCTTCCAACAAGGCATTTAAGATCTCTTACATGTCCTTTGCCTTGAGCCAAGTGGCATTTAATGCAATTTTCTTTCCCCCTCTTACATGTCTTTTCTCAAAAATTCAAATTCAAAAATGCATTTATTGGCACATTTGTCAAAACTTGCTCATTCCTCACCCAATCACATGTTGACAAGTGGCATTATATCATTGGTTGAATCTTTGTCCCACATTGCTCCATTTTGGCTTTGTTTCCATTTCAACATTCTATAAATAGAATGCTTCACCATGCATTTTATCATCCACATTTCAAGCAAAGTTACCATGCTAAAATACTTAGCAATTCTCATTCATCTCATTGAATCATAGCTAGGTTTTTTGCAGATTTTAGCTTGGAGCATACATTCAAAGTCTTCATCAAGTGGATCAATCATCTTCAATCAACATTTGCATTCAAGGAGTTGGGAAAGGGCAAATCTCCACACACCTATTTGCACCAACTCCCTCAAGAGATCAAGAGTTTGTTTGCATTAGATAGGATTTAATTGTTTCATTTGTGTTCTTCATTTTCATTTCTTATCTTTTGCAAATTTCAAATGGATTTTTTGAGGAATCATTGGTTTCTAATCTTGTGTTTGATCTAATTGTTTGCATGTTTATTGTGTTTGTGCAAGGTCTAGATTCAAATGGTTCACATATTGGCGCTAGAAGGAGGGCTGATCAATGGATTCTAACACGTTTCTAAAAAAAAAAATGCCGTTTTTATAGTTTTGCTCATAAATCCCTGTTTTAGCGCACCCGGTCATTTTTATAGTGCGCCCGGTCACTTTTATAGCGCGCCCGCTCACTGGTATAGCGCACCTGGTCACTGTATAGGTTGTCACATGTTATAAGCACCCAGTCATTTTATAGCGCGAGGTCACTATAGCGCCCCGGTTGAAAACCAAAATCGAAAGAGGAGGATATTTTGTCTAATCAGAGTGTTTTTTAACACTTAAGTGTTTGTTTAACACTTCTTCAAAGAATTTGTCTTCCTTCTCCTTCTTAGGACACTAATTTTCATTTGGGTCTAAAATGAACAATTTGATTTTCATTGCAAAGGGCTTAAAATGAATCTTAGGACAAACTTACTAGAGTTCGTTTTGGGTTAAAAATTGAACAAGCAATCTTCATATTTCATTTGGTAAATTAAAACGAATTCACCGCTTGAACAACAAGTGTTTGAATTGTGATTGTTCTTTGAGTATCGCATCCTTGCCATGACGATCTAGTGAAGAGAACACTAAAAAATTTTATTGCTTTGAAACACTTCAATTTGGGCTTAAAATTGAACATCTTGTGCAGTGTGAGTAGGGGCATTTTATGCATATCTCTCTTCTTTGTGCCATCAAAGATCGATCGAGTTACGGATTGTGTCTTTGCTTGCTTTTGTTTATCTTAGAGGGCCTGCCTTGGGGAAAAAGTACTCACCCAAGCGTGACTCAACCGGTAACACTCTAAAGCCAAGAGTATTTCCAGCCGGGATATAAATGATGGTTTTGGTTAAACGCCATAATCACGCGGTTGGCTCCGACAAGATGGATCCGAAAGGGGACTCTTGCCGTATGGGTCAATTTCCATGAACGGAAAGTCCTTACTAGAACACATGTGCTAGAATTTTCCAAAATCCTTAATCTATTTGTTGGTGCAAGAACGGTCGTTCTGAAGCCACCCCACACTCTTATGGTCTTCTAGTAGAGATGGAAAGCATGCCATGGGAGTTTCATGGGTGTTGATGCTTGGCTGCCCCGATTGACGTTAATGAGCCGTGGAGGGGAGCCAGTGGGGTCAAGCATCTAACCATCCGCTAGAGATAAGCGTAGCTGGACTTGTCCAAGTGGGAATCCAACAAATATTGTCTTACACATCCATAGGATTGTACATGCTTTTGGGTTACAAAAACACATGCTTGTTCGTAAACATTGGAAAACAAACACTTAAACATGATCATGCAAATTTCAAACCCCTTTTGATAGAGCAAATACCTTTTGACAAATTTAAGTGTTGTTGCCTTCCCTTGGGATTATGTCCTTAGAGGTTTCTCAACACTTGAACTTATATCGTCATTTGCTCTAACTATGGTTAACCTAGGAAATCCCTTTGCCTCAATTTCTTGGAACTCCCACACAACACTTTGTGGGAAGAAAAGGAATTTTGACATAGGAAATCTTTAGTTTGAAACATAATCAAGAAAGTGTATTTGGTAAAAAGAAGTCATTAAAAGCAAAGATAAGCAATTGAGCCCCACACATGTCTTTTCAATGATTTCTCACAAGATCAAAATACAAAAACCCAAGAAAAGGAAACTTAGCCCAAAGCAACATCAACAAAAACTCAAAAGGTTATATGATTTTAGAGAAAAGTTGTTGGCTAATTTCTATCGACATGCTTCAAGAGACAACCCCACTTTATATTCATTTTACTACACACAAAATCCAAGATTGTTTCAAGGGATTGGATACCTTGCTTAGGGCATAACATGTTCTTCAATACCTTGGTCTTGTTAAACAAAAGTCTAAACTAGGGTCATTCTAAGATCAAAACAAACATTCATCCATCAAAAACATCATCAACCATAAACATCTCACCAACATTTTGAGAAAATCTTGACACAACTATGCTAGGCTCCTTTGGTAGACATCAAAACCTTTCAAACATGAGACTTTGAATTCTTCAAACATCAAACATCAAACTTGTTCAACTCAATTGTGTGTGAATGAATCCTTTTGCACATGCTTAGTTGAATTATCACTTTGTTCAAATTAATGGTGGATAGATGCATCCTTCTCCCATCACTAATTTGGATTATCTTTTGGTTAGCTTGTGAGTAGACACATCCTATTCTCACTCCTAAATCAAATTATCCTTTATGAGCATTAGTTATCTTTTTTAGATCATCATCCAAACATCTTGGGGATATCTCTTGCTCAAACATCAACATTCAAAAGACAGAATTCAAAGTCTAAACATCAAACAAACATCAATCAAAGCAAACCCAAAGTACCTAGCATCACATCAAGATTTTCAATACAAATTCAAAACTTCCATTCTCATCCATATATCATACACCTTTCATCTTCACATCTTTGATCTTTTACACATCCTAGTTTGCTCTTTTATGGTTCAAACAAGATCACAACACAAGAGGAACATGGAGTTAAATCAAGAAACATCAACCACAAGTGATCTAAGCCAAAACATTCCAGAAATCCAAAACACACCACTTCCAGACCTCACTATCACTACACACGATCCACAAAAAGAGGTCTTGGTGGAAGACATCACACCAACAGAACTAAGTGAGGAAGAAGTTCTTGAGATGCTCAAACAACCAAAACTACAAAAGTTTCTTCGCGCAATGGCTAAAATAAATCCATCAATTCTCAACACTATTGAGGATGAGCTTCTTGTACCAAATGACCAAAACACTCTTCCACAATCAACCACTTCCATTACCACCATAGAACCTACTATCAACAAGGATGATACCCTCTTCAACACGCATCAAAATCCACTTTACAATCCACTTGGATTTATCGATACATCTGAGGTTCCTTACCATACCACCTCATCATTTTCTCTTGACACGCAAGTGTCTAGACCTTTGGTACAAGCAAGCTCGTCCGAAATAGAGAGACCCTTACGGATTTGTCTCTTCATTTGCACAAGAAAATTTTCCACCATTCAAACCATTTACACCTCCCACCACGTCAACACCATATTTTGGTTTAGGGATCTCCCCTTTACCTAAACTTCCACCTTTCCCTAACATAAATCGCCCCATCCAAATCAATTCATCCAACCAAGGGGGTACATCACATCTTTCAAACACACCATCCACATCAAACCAATGCATGATAGCTAATCAAAATATGGTCTCTCAAAGACCCACTATTTTGCTCATCTCTACCATTCCTACCACTTCACCTAGTCCCACCATTCCTATCACTTCACCCATCCCAAATGCACCTATCACCACATTCACTCCAACCACTACATCCACTATACCTCAAACTTCCACTACCCCCATCACACCCCTTACATCACAACCTCCCACCACCACCATCGCTCTAAGCGCATCTCAAACTCCCACCACTCCATCCAACACAATTCCGATCCCACCACCACCACCATTGCGACCAAGCCAAGTAAGCCATTACAATGCTGCATTCAAAGCATACCAACAATTGCTCCAACAATATCAAACAATTCAGCAAGCACCTATAGCCACGCACGCTTCTCAAGCTTCACAGCAAAATCAAGCTCAAACATCGCTGCAACAACAACAAGCACAACAAGTGGCACAAGCCCAAGCTTTTTTGCAACAATAACAATGAGCTACACAAGCTGCACAAGCCGCACAAGCCGCACAAGCTGCTCAAGCTACACAAGCTTCTCAAGCTGCTCAAGCTGCACAAGTTGCTCAAGATGCACAAGCTGCACAAGTTGCTCAAGTCGCACAAGCCGCACAAGCTGCTCAAGTTGCAAAAGATGCCCAAGATGCCCAAGCACGAGTGCAAGCACAAGCGCAGTACTTTGCACAACAACAAGCATCCCAACAACTCGCATATCAGCAAGCGTTAGAGAAATACCAAGAGCAAAAAGAAGCAGCACAGCAAGCCTTAGCTGATCAACAACAAGCATTGTTGGACCAACAACATCAAGCACAACAACAAGCTCTATTAGCGCAACAACAACAAGATCAACAACAAGCGTTGTTGAAAGCATACATGGCACAACAAACAAGCATTCCACCCATTCAAACACCCACTCCACCCCCCCAGAACACCTTCATTCCACCTCCTGATCCACAATTAGATGTCACCGCACAAATTAAATTTCTATCACAACAAGGGCTTGACCTTCAATCAGGAAGGACACCAAAACCAAAAAAAAACCTATGCCCTTATCCATTTGATAGGAGCGTAGAAATGAAACCGTTCCCAAAAGGGTTTGAGATCCCTAAATTTGACAAATATCGTGGAACGGGTAACCCTGAAGATCACATCAGGGAATTCCAAGTACATTGCATGGAGGTGGCTTACGATGAAATGTACTTGATGAGATTATTCCCAAGAAGCTTGGCTGGAAACACTATTGATTGGTTTTCTCGACTTTTTGGAATCAAAAAATTCCAGGAAATCATAGATGCCTTCATACATAATTATTCCTTCAACACTCCCATGGAGGTTAGCTTACAGGAATTATCATCTCTCAAACAAGGGAAAAATGAATCATTCGGTGCTTTCTTACAACGATGGCGATCCAAAGCTAATCAAAGCAAGTGGTCCATGCCTGAAGAGCAACAAGTGGGAACTATCATTGCGAATCTTGATGGGCCCTTGGCCTTCCACCTCAAAGTGCAAAACATCACCACTTATGACCAGTTGATCCCTAGGGCACTCAATATCGAACGAGCCCTTGCCACACAGGGAGAAACTTCATCATATCAAGAAGGCCGCTCATCATCTAGTTATCATGATAAACCACGAACATGGGCAAAGAATCGTAATGTAACCAATGATGGTGTCGTTGACGCCAAAGTTGTCATTAGTGCCCCACGGAAGAACAATCCACCATCCCAACAACAACAACACCAAAATACCAATCAAAGCAATCGACAAGTCAATACTGTGGTCCAACCATCCCATAACCAAAACACAAACAACACTGATAATCAGGAGAACCACAGCGAAACAAGTTCTTCCCCAAACGAAAATACACACTCCTTAGGGAACCTGCTGAAGCAATCATGAAAAGATTGGTAGATGAAAAATTGATAACGGTCCCTACACATAATAATTATCAAGAACCATCGGTCAAGCCACCATGGTATAATGAGAATTATCTTTGTGACTTCCACAAACTCAAGGGACACACGACAAACAACTGCATGAGGCTCAAAAATCTAATTCAAGACCTCATAGATGACAAAATCATAGATGTGGAAGCACCATCAGGAAACAAAGATCTCAAGATTTACACGAATCCGATGCCGAATCATGGCAACAAAGGAAACAAAGATCAAGACAAAGGAAAAGGGGCTTATAAAAATGTCAACCACACATACGAGGGTGTTGTTGCTTGTTTAGATGAGTTTTGTGGAGTCATCACCATCAAAGGGGCCCAAGCCGATTGTGGAGTCACCACAAGAGGTGGAAAGGTTACCATTGCAGCACCATCCCAACCAAGCAGAAATTCCACATCCAATCCAAGGTCTAACCCTAGTGGCTATAATGTCTTGGATCAATTGAAAAGAACCCCTGCACATATCTCCATCATGGAGTTACTCAAAATCTCATCTGCACACAAAAAGATTCTAGAAGAAGCTTTGGCGTCATCTACTGTCCCCGCAGATCTAGATACAGAACAATTCCAAGCTATGGTCGCAAGTATCACCACACCTAACATTCTTACATTTTCTGAACAAGACTTCCCCACACAACCATCTCACAACCGTGCACTTCATCTGGAGGTGTACGTAAATAAAAAGAAAGTCAAGAGAGTCTTGGTGGATGGAGGTGCAGGCTTAAATATTTGCTCCTTAAAGCTTCTAAAGAATTTGAACATTTCAGAGGATTCAATTGACAAAGGAAAAGGCATCACAATAAGAGCATACGATGACCAGGAAAGGGTATCCCAAGGCACCATTCAGCTTCCTGTCCAGGTTGGACCCGCCATCATGCAAACCAACTGTCAGGTCTTGGACCTCGATTTACCATACAACATTCTCCTAGGGCGACCATGGATACATGCAATGCAAGCTGTAGCTTCAACCTTTCATCAATGTGTGAAATTCACACATGAAGGTCAAGAGGTTACTATCCATGGAGATCCTGAGCCATTTGCCTACTGCAAAAATCTAGAGGCAAAATACTACAAGATCCCGCAAGTACCCAAGAATGATGAAGGCCCATCAACACCTTACGTGGATCCTGCCACTCTCACTTCTGTGACAGAGACACCCTCCACCCCCGCCATCCCCACCTTTTCTGATATCAAAGTCATAATACAAGATGATGGTTGTGGAAACTATTCAATGCCTAAGAATGCTTTTGTAGTAGGAGAGCTACCACAATCTCCTAGATCAAGAGGACGACCACAATCACAAGAAGCTTCAACATCTCAAGGCTCCTATGAACGAAACCCTACCTTCACAAGTGCAGGAGATCTTGGTCAAGAAACATTAGAAGGGGACTTATCTCATCTTCTCTATCAAGATGATATACCAGCAGTTGAATTGCCTATGGACGAACGAAACAAAGGTATGAAGATAATGCTCTCGATGGGCTATAACCGGAACCAAGGGTTAGGCCAAGATAATAACGGGCGTGTAATACCCATTATACCTGAGAAGCAAATAAAAAATCTTGGCATTGGTCATCCTACTCCTAAGGTAACTGTACTTGGTCGAGGTGCCCAGGATAGACGGAACCGAACGCCTCCTCAGGAATCTGTAGCTACTCCAAAATCCTCCATGACTTTAGGAATGCCCACTGATTTAACTGAGTCACCAGAAATAGGATTACCTTTGCTGTTTGAGGATACTAATGTCCTTATGATTAGCACCTTATCTTATGAGTTTGAAAACCAAAGCAATGAAATCCGATTAGTCTATCCCCAACTGATTGATTACGACCAACGAGGACCACAAATTCTTGACATGTTTGAAAATGATGAGGCACTCTCAGAATTCATGGGACTTAGGGATGATATTCCATGTGGGGATCATAAGGCAGGTTTCATCATAGAGCTGGATACACATGCATACTATGGAGAAACGATTGAATCCCTCAGTCGCAAAAATAAAAAATTGAGAATAATCTCCAAGTCCTTGAGTGAAAACCACCTTGTGGCACTCTCCGACTCTGAAAAAGTAAAAAGAAAGGACGCATCCAATGGTGAAAACCTCTCTGAGGCGCCTGAGGATGGGGGATTCAATCTTCCTCTTACAACTATACACCAAGAAAAGTCAGCTATGCTAGCAGAAAAGTGCAACCCCATCAATCTGGGAACACAAGAAACTCCTCATATTACATTCTACGCTGAGTCATTATTATGCAAAGAACAAGAGGAGTTGGCTACCTTCTTAAAGGAGAGGAAGATAAACTTTGCATGGACCTATGCTGATATGCCAGGATTGGATCCAGAGGTAGTGGTTCATCACTTAGCAGTTTATCCTGAAGCTAAACCTGTAAAACAGAAGTTGAGAAAGATGCACCCACAGATTGCTCTATTAGTCAAGATGGAACTCCAGAAACTACTAGATGTGGGATTCATACGAACGATTGCCTACCCTGAGTGGGTCTCCAATCTAGTACCGGTTTCAAAACCAACTGGGGGCATAAGAATCTGTACAGACTTTAGGGACTTGAACAAGGCTTGCCCAAAAGATGATTTTCCGTTGCCTAACATTGATATGATTGTAGACATGACCGTGGGGCATGAGATGCTTTCCTTGATGGATGGATTTTTAGGCTATAATCAGATAAGAATTGCAGAGGAAGACCAACATAAAACATCTTTCACTTGTCCTTGGGGCACATACTACTGGAACATAATGCCATTCGGCTTAAAGAATGTCGGGGCCACATACCAAAGGGCCATGACACTAATATTCCATGACATGATCCACAAAACAGTTGAGGACTATGTCGATGACATCTTGGGAAAATCCAAAAAGAGGAAGGATCATATATCAGTCTTGAGTGCTATCTTTGACAGACTAGAAGAATACAAGGTTCGTTTGAATCCCAAGAAGTGTGTCTTTGGCGTACAATCAGGAAAGTTGTTGGGCTACATAGTGTCAATGAGAGGCATTGAGATTGATCCGGCAAAGGTGAAAGCAATACTTGAAATGGAAGCTCCTAGGACATTGAAACAACTGAGAGGTCTCCAAGGCAGGCTTCAGTCAATTCGCAGGTTCATAGCACAATTAGCAGACAAACAAATCCCTTACTCTCACTTACTCCACAAGGGGGTAACGTACAAATGGGATGACAAATGTGAACAAGCCTTCAACAAAATCAAGGAATATCTGTTAACACCTCCAGTACTAAGGCCTCCAATTCAGAACAAACCATTGATCCTTTATATCTCAGCAACTGCAGCAGCCCTTGGTGCTCTCCTAGCACAACATGATGAAAATGGAATAGAAAGAGCCATCTACTACATCAGCCGTACAATGGTGGGCCATGAGTTAAACTATACATTCATTGAAAAAGCTTGCCTAGCAGTGGTGTTTGCATCCCAAAAATTCAGACACTACATGTTGGCACACAAGATCAAACTCATAGCTAAAATTGATCCCTTAAAGTATCTTCTTTCAAAGGCAATGCTTACAGGAAGAATGGCTAAGTGGGTAATGATATTATCAGAATATGACATTGAGTATGTGGAGCGCAAGGCAATCAAGGGACAGGTCATTGCAGACCAACTGGCAGACGCACCTATCTATGCGGAGAACCCACTTGTTTCAGAATTTCCAGATGAATCCATTTTCAACATTGACATAGCTACTCATTGGAAACTATACTTTGATGGTTCCTACACACAACATGGGTCAGGAGCTGGTATCTTCTTCATCACTCCACAAGGGGATTGTATACCAAGATCATACAAACTAGCATTCCCTTGTACCAACAACATTGCAGAATATGAGGCTTTAACTATAGGTCTCAGGATAGCAGTACAGTGGAACATTATGACATTGAAGGTATATGGAGATTCACAGCTTATCATAAATCAAGTGAACAATGAGTACCAAACAAAGGATGATAAGCTAACTCCATACAAAAGGCTAGTGGAAAATCTCAAGGAATATTTTGTTGACATCACATTTGAGCAAGTACCAAGAACCAACAACAGAGCAGCAGACGCAATGGCAACTATTGGATCACTCTTAGAGATCCCTCAAAATGTTCCGAAATACGACTTCTTGGTAGAGCAGCTTCTCGTACCAGCATTCAAGGTACCAGAGTCAGAATTTGTGTGCGAAATCGTTGGTCCAAATGATCAGTGGTACCAAGACATTTACACATACCTTAGGATAGGTATCATTCCCGCCGATTTGCGTTCAAGCCTTAGACGAACCTTTATCAAGAAAGCATCTCGTTTTGTCATTTTAGGAGAAACCTTTTATCGCAGAAGCATAGAAGGAACCTTACTAAGATGTCTTAACCCTGAGGAGGCTTCGGCTGCCCTAACTGAGGTGCACAATGGCATCTGTGGTTCTCATTCGAGTGGCATGACCTTGTCTAAGAAATTGCTGAGGAGTGGGTATTACTGGCCTACCATGGACAGAGAGGCACATGAATATGTCAAGAAGTGTCTACAGTGTCAGCAACACGGGGACCTCATCCATGCTCCAGCTCAAGAGCTTCATCCAATCATCACACCATGGCCCTTTTCACAGTGGGGACTCGATCTCATTGGGAAAATCACACCCACCTCATCCAACGGCCACAAATTCATTATAACCGCAACTGAGTACTTCACCAAGTGGGTTGAAGCCATACCTATGACCTACATAACAGGAAAGCAGATCTCAAAGTTCATCCTGAACTATCTCATATGCCGCTATGGTGTCCCACAAGCCATTATCTCAGATAATGGGACACCATTCAAAAATCAGGAAGTCCGTGACCTATGTGATAAGTTCAAAATCCAACATCGCTTTTCCACCCCATACTATCCCCAAGGCAATGGCCAAGCAGAAGCTACAAATAAAACCATCCTCAAAATCCTTAAGAAAACAGTCAATGACGCAGGTCGTGATTGGCATTTGCAGCTTAATCCTACCCTTTGGGCTTACCGAACCAGCATCCGCACACCCACTAGTGCCACACCATTTTCCTTGGTCTACGGATCAGAGGCCATCTTGCCCATTGAGATCGAGCTACCATCCCTCAGAGTATCATTGCAAAACCTCATCACGGATGAGGAGTATCGAGTTTCAAGACTAAACAAGTTGGAACTGTTGGACGAGCGACGTCTGGATGCTTTAAACCATCTGCAAGTGTATCAGAATAGACTGAAAAGGAGCTACAACAAGAAAATCAGAAGCAAAACTTTCCAGGTTGGAGAATTGGTGCTAAAAGAGAATCAGAAGAATGTCTTGAACCCAAATGGCAAGGGCAAGTTTGAACCCAACTGGCTGGGACCCTTTGTCATCACAACAAGCTACAAATTAGGGGCATATCAGTTATCAACACCTGAAGGGGAACCCCTACAGGAGCCAATGAATAGCTCCCATCTCAAAAAGTTTTATGCCTAAATCTTTTAAGGTATAGAACCAAAAAATCCAAAAAATCATAAAAAGTCCTGAAAAAATGGTTATCAAATAAAACCCGGCAACAGCGCCTTGGTGACAACAAAAAATCAAAAATCAAGAAAACAAGAAAGAGAAAAAAAATCGCCCTAGTGAAAACTACTTCTGGCACTTTTGGGAAAGTACTCGTGAAAACCTCGCAAACAGCACCTTGTGTAAATAAGCACTTCCATCCATCTTGGTTCCCATGACTTGTTTTCAGATCATTCACTCACCCATTGTGATATCATCAGCAGTCGGGCTTTGTCCTTCTATATCTGAGTAGTCTATCGCCACACTGGGGCATTCTCATCGACGGATTCGTATGATCTTAAAATCTCAAATCAAAAATCCAAAAACATCAAAACATCAGAAAATCCAAAACATTCAAAACATCAAAATCCAAAAACATTCAACATATCAAAAATCCAAAAATGTGTCAAAAGTCATCTAAAAGTCAAAATAGAGTCGTCTTTGTCAACTACGGCCTCAAGGTATAACGTAGGCAAGGCTCATCTGCTGATCAGCCCCCGAGCTTCCTAGGATAGGTCTTTTAGGTTAGTATCTTGGTCAAAATCTCTAAAATCTCAAAACATTGGAAAATTGAAAATCAAAACATTTGAAAACATTTGAAAAATACCAAAAATAGCCTCAAAACATTGCAAAACTCCAAAAATCCAAATATTTGAAAAAAAATCCATCCGCCTCATCTCTCTTACACTCGCAATAATCAATCATCCATAATAAATCGCCATCACCCTCAACCTTTGGTAAAACAGTCGGAAACAAGTCTAGCAGTCAAAGGTGAAAACCTAAACTGTCAAAATCTCAAGTATAGGTCAGTCAGCAAGCAAGTTGGTCAACTCTTTTCTTATCAATGGCATATAAATCATAAATCAATTTCATCATTGTTTGATAAAAGCTTGTCCTAGGATCCGTTCCGACAATGGGCACTTTTATCAAACCAACCACTTTGGGTAAACAAAACGACGTGTCATTAACATGTCCTAGGATCCGTTCCGACAATGGACATTATCTTTTGGCAATAAGTTTTGGCCCCCATCTTTCGAAACATCATTTCTCTTGGCTAACGGTACGAAGAACATTAGTTTGTTTGCTCACTTACTTTATCTTGTTTGATTTATCTCATTGTGCTCATTCCAAGGACCTCTCGATGATGTCCAAACGAAGGATTTAGAGAGATAGGAATGGGGCAACGATCATTATCTTTTGTCTGCTGTGCTTGTTGGATATCTTTGTAATATAACCTTGGTCATGCGTGCTTTTGTTTAGTCTATAGCAAGGGTGTTTTAAGTTTCTTGTTGACCACATAGAAAGGCTCGCCTTCCTATGTTTTGGTCCGAGATATTTGAAATATCTGAACTATTTTCTAGACAGGGTTCCGTATGTTAGGTGTGAACAAGAATACTCCTATCCGATTTGTCGAGTCAAAGTCCATCACACTAGGTACAATGCCATCCTGGTTCTCGATACCTTGATGCATCGTACTGCGTGTATTATCAAACATAAGGAAATCCGCCCTTTGAAAATCCCAACTCCACGGCAAGTAGTCATCACCATTTGCATGATCATCCCATTCTTTCATTCTTCTATCACATTCTTCTATCTTTACTAACATTTCTATCCCAATTGGTACATGAAGCTACCCACAGCTAATGAATGTCCATTCATCTACATCAACCACTCCTCTCGCATTTTATCACGATTTTGATTGGCAATTGGCATTCCCATTCAACATCTCGAGGGGGCAATATACCAGTGCAATTCTTCTCACTGGGGCAATAGTGGGGCATCCGAGAAATCAGAATTTTTTTGATTTTGATCATGACAAGATCATTCTTTGAATCAATGCAACAAGTACATTGCTTCAAAGAAGGGAAAAATGTAGACACGCAAAATGTACAAGTTGACATTGCGCATCTAACTCTGATCTACTAACATCGTTTCTTCCTAAATCATCCCTCGGTCTAACTGTTTAATCAAATTCCCTTATCTGATTAAATTCATCAATTTTCATCTCTTAATTAAATAAATTATTTTTGTCTAATTAAGTCACTTTCCCTTGTTAATTAAATCAATTCATTTGATCTAATTATCCCTATTTTAATTAAATAATTAATTTTATTTAATTAAATCTCTAAAGTCTATCTATTAAATTGAATAAATTAAAATCTTATTTAATTTAATCTTACTTCAATCTCTTTAATTAAATAATCAAAACATGTTTATTTAATTAAACTCATTAAATCATTTCCTCTCTTGTTTGATTTAAATTAATCCAAAAATCTAAGTCAAAATAAGTCAACTTACCTAATCATCATTAAACTAACATAATCATCATTTATTTAATCTAACCATGATTAAATACTAATCTCACCCACTTGCATTCTCTAGATATCTCCACTTGCACAAATAAATCAATTTATTGATTTATTAAATCTTCATTTCCCCTCAACAAAGCATCTTTTGGAGGAATATTCTTCTATTTCAAATTCAAAATTTGAATGACATGTCCTTCCAACATGTCATTTACTATCTCTTACAAGTCCTTCCAACAAGGCATTTACTTCTTCTTACATGTCCTTGCCTTGAGCCAAGTGGCATTTAATGCAATTTTCTTTCCCCCTCTTACATGTCTTTTCTCAAAATTCAAATTCAAAAATGCATTTATTGGCACATTTGTCAAAACTTGCTCATTCCTCACCCAATCACATGTTGACAAGTGGCATTATATCATTGGTTGAATCTTTGTCCCACATTGCTCCATTTTGGCTTTGTTTCCATTTCAACATTCTATAAATAGAATGCTTCACCATGCATTTGATCATCCACATTTCAAGCAAAGTTACCATGCTAAAATACTTAGCAATTCTCATTCATCTCATTGAATCATAGCTAGGTTTTTTGCAGATTTTAGCTTGGAGCATACATTCAAAGTCTTCATCAAGTGGATCAATCATCTTCAATCAACATTTGCATTCAAGGAGTTGGGAAAGGGCAAATATCCACACACCTATTTGCACCAACTCCCTCAAGAGATCAAGAGTTTGTTTGCATTAGATAGGATTTAATTGTTTCATTTGTGTTCTTCATTTTCATTTCTTATCTTTTGCAAATTTCAAATGGATTTTTTGAGGAATCATTGGTTTCTAATCTTGTGTTTGATCTAATTGTTTGCATGTTTATTGTGTTTGTGCAAGGTCTAGATTCAAATTTTTCACGTCATCCATAACTTCTCTTGTTAATGCCTCCATTTTTTGTCAAAAACTAACATGTGCTAGTTTTAGTATAGATTTTTACTCGTTCATCGAATTTTGAAACAAATTACATTTTTATAAACTAGACTCCATTATACATGTAATGAGAAATTGATTTTTGATTATTTTTCAAAAAATAGGGGGAGCACACACAAATTTTAGCTTTTTTGGATGTGTACACTTCAAAAAATTACAAAATATTATATATTCATTGAAAAAATAGTCGAAAGAACTGGGATAAACTACATGGTTTTAGCTAATTTATCACTGTTCAAATTTTTGAAATTCTAAAAAAGTTAACTTTTTAGGGAGGGGCTCACAGACGCTATGCTATTTTTTTTATAAAAATAGGACCACTTTTTCCCCATCTTTTTCAAACCCTTAATCCTCTTTATTTTTTTTAAAAAATAGTAACTTAGAAAGTACATTCAAAGAACTACAACTCTTGTTCTTGTTGCATCTTTAAATTTTGAGTGTAACTATCTTCATTTTCTCATGAACATTAGACTTTGTTGATTTCAGAAGAAGAAAAAAAAGTGTCATCTTAAAAGCCATTTTTGTGTCACAACCTCGTGCACTTACCCACAACAAGAAGTTAAAATATAATGTTTTCAAATATAGTATTCCTTTATTAAAAAAATTGTAGTGTCAAAAATTGCATACCCTTGCAATTTCACCTACACTTTTGAATCCACTTTAGTGTCCACTCCATTAGTATTTGTGTAGGCTCATTCAACCCTTGCATCAATGTTTTCCCCCTCAAGATGCTCAAGACCCTTTTTCAGCAGCCATCTTCTTGTGTTAAATTTGCATTAAACCATGTGTTTTCCTTGTTCCCATCTTTTTTTAGCATGATTTGTCTGGACACTAGCACATTATGCAAATGTCCACATGCTGCAATAGTGACTTGTGACATTTCAACATTCAAATGGCCCTTTCTGATTATTTTTCCACTTTTCACCTACCTTGGTTTGTAGAAATAGCTCGAGATGCCTTATAATGGCTCAAGAATCTCTTTTTCTCCTCTTCTCTCTTTAAAGTCTATCTTTTCAATTTTATTGCTCTCTCTTCTCTTTCTCTTTCTCTCAAGCTTGCACAGCTTGCTACAACAATCTCAAGCTCTCACAATAGTCTTTACAACTTTCTTGGATCTCATGACTTTCTCTTTCTTTTTGTCTCTCTGGCTTCCTCAAGGCTTGCATGTGATATCTATTTGTCTTATATCTTTGAGCATCTTGGGATTTATCACATATCTTTTCTATGCATTTATCTTCTTGTCTATTTATCTTTTTTATCTATCTTTCTATCTGGTTGTCTATGGAGGTGGAAACATCAAAACGAGGGTTTGAAAGAGGCAAGCCCCTAAATAGCCCCAACATTTTCTTCAGTGTTATGTGTGTGGGTGTTCGAGAGATTTCTTTGTTGGAGGCTTCATTACTTGGCTCTTTGTGAAAAATTTCTCTCTCCCTTGTTTTTATCATTTATATTTCACTTAGTTTACTTTACTTTAGTCCTTATTATTTTCTATTTTTTTTTATATTTCAAGAGTTCCTATTAATTAGGATCGATAGTAGTCATTTTTTTATGGTATATTCTCAATTTTGGCCTGTATGAGACATCGACATGTCATAGAGACATCTGCGTACCATCCTATCATCCTTGGTTGAGAGCATGTTAGTCTATCCAAAAGACCTTTGAGACCTACTCTTTATGTTTCTAGAACTCTCATAATTGTATCCAGTCACCTAAGCTTTGTTCCTTGAGGTAGTTGAGGATCATTTTGTCCTCGTAGACACTTCTTTTCTTAAGACTCGAGGGTAGAAGATTTCCTCCTCTAAATTTTGGTGAACTCGATGTGAACATAATCTTGATACAAAAAAGGACAAATCCAAGATTTCTCCTTAGGAAAAAAATTTGGGGCTCTACCTCAAACCCCATTCCATGTCATTAATAGGGATATACACCGATCAAAGGTCGGATTTTCTATATCTCTATTTTAAAATGCACTTTCTTTTTTCCTTCCTTCTATCCCTTTCCCATTTTGTGAGAAAATTTACGAAGTTCTCTTACAAGCATGTGAAAGTGAGTTATTTTCTCCTTTATTTTTATTCTTTGTTGACCCCTCTCCTAAAATTTCTTCTACTTGTAAGGATATTTTGGCACAAGAGGATTAAATATTTATATTTTCCTTAATAAAAATTTACCACCTCTTTATTCTAATACACTCTCTTCTAAAGATGATGCATTATTGAATGAGGAATCTCATCCCACATCTAATCCCCCATAGATCAATGTTGGGAATATTTCTTCAAATAATTTGTCTATAAGTCAAAATGAATCTATAAATGTAATTGTAGTATTTGCCACTCCTCAAAGGCCTAAGAGACTAGTCATTTATGTGACTCTGGCTATTCCTTCTCCTAAAAGGATTTTTTCTATTTGTGGGGTTCCTATTGAAAGTGATACACCAGATATTTACATGAAATTCGTGAAATCTAAGGCTCCCTCTTATAGAGGGGTAGTCAACACTTATAATACTAGAAGGAATAAATAGAATCTTAATCAACCTACTTCTTTACCACCTTCTCAACCAAGCCTTCCTCAAGCACCTAGACCTATAGCTAAGTGACCGAGTGAGTATGATCTTATCGAGCAACTTTGTGTTACTCCTATCAAGATCTCATTTTTGGATTTAATTTAGATTTCTTTGGCTTACCTGGGTATGCTTCAGGAAGCTTTGTAAAATATTATATTGCATTCTTCCACTAGGCCAACAGATGTTAATACATTGATAGATCATATTCATGTGGATTCACTAAATAGTACATTCCATCTACATGAACTCCTGCCTCTAGAAGTACAAAAGAAAGTGGATCCTCTAATGATAATAGTTAACATTAACAATATTGTAATTATACGTGCTCTAATTGATACCGGTTTGAAACTCAACATATGTAGCATTCACTTGTTACCTAAAATCAAGATTGATTCAACTTCCCTTGATACTTCTTCCTTATATCTTCATGGGTTCAATAATGTCAATCGAAAAGCCTTTGGAAAAATAGTCTTTCCCTTAAGGTTGGACCAATTACCATACCTACCATGGTAAATGTTATTAGAGGAAACTTATCATATAATATTCTCTTAGGAAGGCTATGGAGTCATGCTTTGGGAGTAGTTACTTCTACTCTGCACCATTCTATAAAGTTTGTTTCTAATAATGAGGTGATCACAATCAAGGTTGACCCTGATGTTGTACACTTATGTGTGATGGCAATTGTTGGTCAAACTTCAGTTGCACATACTCTCAAAAATATTGGCCCTTCACTATCTTCCAATGTGTTGACATCTACTCCAGCAGTACTTGTTATAAAGGATACTCTTGAGACAAATATGTTGGATGTTGTTGATATGTGGTTTTCATTGATGTCACCACTATTGGCATTAATGTCTTTAAGGCTGTATATGTCAAGGATATTGAGAAAATTGTGATAAAATAAGTTGCAAATTGTCAGTGGTTCAATGAATTTTTGTATGTTGGCTAGCTTAATATGTTGATGATCAATGGTTGTGGATTAAAGGATTTTTTGTTGAGTATATCTAGTTTATCCATATGAATTTTTATAGATCCATGAAGATTTGATCGAGTTATGAGTATATGTGTTCTTATAGTTATTTTGTTGCTTCAGTATGTATTCCTAAAAGAAGATGATGTGATTCTAGTAAG